>JBAJNP010002129.1:0-51466 GCA_036877545.1 Yasuhikotakia modesta | reverse complement strand
GGAATATTTAGGCTTTCTTCTAAAAAACAAGTTACAAATATAAACTAAATTACTCAATAAATCAATTTTGTGTTGGGTTTGAACGTTGTTTTAACGTTTACTGTAGGTTTGTGAACTCTATTTCAGTCACTCAGGCGTGGCCAGAGAAACACTGGAACTTACAGGAAGTTAGCAAACTCTAAAGCGGCTTGTTAAAGCTGGTCATAATCAAGGAGAAAGCCTCCTGACCTTCTGCTTTGACATTTCTGTCACTCTACGATTGTAAAGCAGGAGCACCTGAGGGGCAACACATGCAGAGGCTGGGTGAGACAGGGCGGTAATTTGACATTAGACAGACACGGTGCAAATATAGTGCATCTTCCAGAGATGGCTAAAGTAAAGGATGAAAAGCAGGCTGCCATCAATGTTTGCTTGCAGGAGAAAGTGATGGCTTTTACGTCTTGTTGAGTGGTTCGCTTGAAAGGTCTGAGCTAAATGTATCTGAAAATTATAGCCAACAACTGCTAAAGCAATCTTGTGTAGTTTTGCCACCTTGATCAGATATCAAAGAAGGGAGGTAAAATAATGATCAATTAATGTGTTTGTGGTGTTTCTTGCACCATAGTCTGAAATGTGACATAATAAATGTGACATATAATTACAGGGAGCAACACGGTGAAACCAATTTCATATGACAGGCTATAAATGTAATAGAATTGGCTTTATTAAATACACATTTTTCAGCAGAAAAAGAAAATTAAACTGACTGAGTTTAATGACTGAGAGGCACACACATGCTTTTCTCTGTAATGTGAATTTAGTGATTCTCTGTGAAAAACACAAGTTATTATTACTATCTTTATTAAAAGACATTTTAATAAAGGTTTAAATTAATGAATTTAATTAAAGAAAACAGGTAGTGACATGCTGTGATTTATTTGGACAGGCTTATCGAACACAAAGCTGGATGGCTTAATTAAAATCTCCACAAATTAATTATTGATTTAACTTTACATCAATAAAACATTTGAACGCAGTGCAGTGAGATCAAATGAGAGCTATTCTTTAATTTTAGAAAAAAATATTTGTTGCAATATTTGAATATGACAGAAAGCAAGTGGTCGAGCTAGAGAAAGTTAAAGAGATAGGGAAAGACAGAGAGAGAGAGAAAGGGAGAGAGAGCAGTCACAGGATATGACTAGTTAATGAGCAACAGGGGAACTATGACTTTAGACATGACATTTTGTATTTGTGACTTCTCATTAAAACCCAATGTTCAGTCAAAATAAGTGTGGAAACCAAAAGAAAGCAACTACATGGGGCCAGTTCATAGAAATATCATAGCAATCAATACTGACTGAAACTGGACTAGTTACACTGCTGCCTGTCCCAGCAGTCCACAGCACACATTTGATGGGAGAGACATTATGATGCTCTGATGCGTATAGCACATATGTTTGTGTGTGTGCACACGACGCATGAGGGTAATGGTGCTTGCTGCAGTATGGTTTGATGTTGCTATCTGTGGGTGTTTGGAGTGTAACCCTGGGGGTAAGGATCTACACGATCTTCAAAGTACATCAGAGAGATGAAGGGAAACAAAAAAGACAGAGGGGAGGGGCTAATAGTAGCACTGTGTGGGTTCTGAGATTGTATATGCTACAGTATATATATACATTATATATACACACACACACACACACACACACACACACACACACACATATATATATATATAAAATCATACTTGATTTTATGTAAAGATCTTCAAATCCATGCAGCACACAGGAACAAACACTTGCATTTCCTGATATAATTAAAGTGAGGCAGGTGGCCAGATTCAAGCTCCTAATTGAGGCATTAGTGAAGGTTGCTTGTTACTGCCGTACGGTAATGATTCTGTGAGATCAAGAGAGCGTGAATGGTTCATAAAAAGGGGCTGTAAATACACTCATGTAATGAGGTCTCGCGGCTCAAGTTCGAGAGCAGATGATTTTCAACACGTGTACATAGAGTCCCATGGTAAATTTTGGCTTGTTGCCACTTTGAGGAAAAAAGTATAACTTGGTGCATCAAGTACATGGCTAGAAGTTTGTGGACTTGTAATTAACATGTTTGTGTGGCCTTTTAAGTGAAGTGAAGAGTGATGTTGGTCAAGTATGCTGACCCATAATTGGTATTTGCATTTAACCCATCCAGTTGCACAAACACATTGCGGTAGTTAGTTGTACACAAACACAGCAAGTCTGACTCTGTAACCAGTAAGCCACAACTCTCTAGCTCCCAGTGGAACCAAATCCCAATGACATCATAGAGAATTGTGTGTTCTCAGCTTGGTGCCAACAGTTTGGGAATGGTCCCTTTTCTATCCCAGCATGAGTGTCCTTGTGCACAAATTAAAGTCCATGAAAAAAACGAGTCTGATGTGGTAGAACTTGACCGGCCTGCCCAAAGCCCAGACCTGAATCCCTTTAAACACCTTTGGGATGAATCAGAACAGTGACTCCGTCGCCTAACATCATACTGCCTGCCCTCACTGATTCTCTTGTGTCTGAATAAGGGCAAGTCCTTGCTGCTGTGTTACAAATAGTGTATTTTCACCCTGTACTTTTATGTTCCATCTAATGAAAAGCCTTTTCAGACTGTGAAAGTTGTCTGAGCTTGGTAATGCCACTGGTTTCTCAGTAAGCACATAAGTTTGGGTGTCCATACACATTTGCTAAATGAGAATGAAACACTTACATGAAAATGAGTGTTTTAAAATCAGCGTGCTTCAGAAAGACAACTGAGGCCTACTTCTAATGTCATCACAGACATTTTCGGAATATTTTCCAATGTCCACATGATCCTGAAATCGGAAATAAGATGGGGATGACAAATCATGTTGCCATGGCAACAGAAATGAAAACATCAAATATTGATAAAATGCAACAGTAACTGCTGCTCTCTGTAGTTGGGCATATGTCTCATTTTAGAAAGTGGATTGTTTGATTTTGTTGGGAGGACTAGAGGCACAAAAATACATGTTTGGGCTGTGATCCACCAAAGCTGTCGAAAACAGCTGTTTCATCTGCAGGAGCTGAGTAAAAGATTTTATCTGAGGGTAAAAAATGCAGTTATTTGTTTATTTATTGCATGATTCTATATCTAGCTTGTTGCTGCATTAAACCTAACATACAATAAATATTAAACAAAACTCAATGCACTTAAAGTATAAGGAGCTGAGTTGGCTTTATTTAAATATGAATATGTATGAAGTACACTTTGAACATGCCCAGTATAGATTTAAGGCATATTGGATAATCTAGGCTGTCAACAAAAAAGTTGTTTCTATCTACAACGATTTGTCACCACTGTATTCATAAGCAAAGTGCACCAGAGAGATTGGTGGCCAATTACACAGTGTCTACAACTAGTTCTGTCTACAACTAGTTCTGGCCCATTATAAAGATTTGTTTACATCCAAACTTTTGTGTCTCTAACAAAGACAAAACATGTGAAATAAAGCCAAATGTTACATGCTGTGCAAACCATCAGCTTTCCTTTATTCAGTCAAGATATATAATTAACCAACATTCCATCTTTTTAAAGATGAAAATTGAATGCCACAGCATGTCATTTTGATACTATGGAAATCTTGACCAGGTATACGCATGTGACATTACACACAGTGGGACTGGAAAAGTTGGAAATATGAGATTTAAAATCTAATTTAAACCTGAAAATTAACTGAAAGATTACAAAGTTAAACAGTTTTGACATTTATACGTGACAAATGTAGTAAGATTCCACATAATCTGGAGCTATAATCAGATAAGCAACTTTGTTCATTTTTGGCTATGCTTTCTAATGTAGATAAGATTGCTTTGCTTCCAGGACACAAGATTCCCATTAGAATGTTCTCGGATCTTCTGGGAGAACATGGATCATCAGGTTTTGCACAAACATATAGATTCCATCCCAGCTCGACTGCATGTTGACATTTTACACATTTTACTCAAATTATTATGATATCATCATTTGTAACGCAAAATATGTATTTGATTATAAAAAGAAAAAAAAAACATAGCCCCTCAGACTTAAATTATATGAATTACATTCATGCTTTATAACTTTATTTTCTTTAACTATAACTTTATTATCTTTAGTTTCCCCCTATCTTAATATGACTACAGTTGTGAACAAGAAACATAAGATGTGTTTAACTGTTCTTTAATAGTTACGCAGAGAGAAATATCTTCTCATATAGGCTCTGTAAACATCCATAGCACTAGATGACATTTCATTTCAGTCCATCAAAATATATTCCACTGGTAAATAAATATGCAACTAGCCGGCCAATGCTGCAAGTAAACAAGTCAACATACAAACACAATATCAATTAATAGTTTACAGGAAGAAGCATTGAAAGGTACAAGATCTTACTTTTCACGGACACATATATTTTTCTTTTCAATTTGGCATCTTTAATATCTTTCACATTCAATGGTCTTCGATGTAAACCCATGGAACAGTAGTGCAGGCTCTTTGTTGTGTCTCTTTAGCGAAGAGTCCCATATGAAGTAATGAAGCAAGAAAACATTCGCAGAGGTAATGCTGACTGACATCTTGAACAACGCTAAGCCTCAAACACAACTGACTTCATTTTATGCACATATATTACAGAACAATACAGCAACTGTTTTGCAACACTTTTTCAATTCTTCACAAATGTTTTCGAATCTGTGCTACCAAACATTCATGATTTTTTTTGTACAGTCGAACCAAGAAAAATAGCAACCTTTTCAAAATAACAGGCTTTATAAGTCTCTGTAGTTTTAGCCGTATATGATTATATTATATATAGTATAATCCATAAACTTTAAAATGTTTATACACTATATGGTGTACATAGTATAGTCCAACACTTGGCAATATGACAGAAAGGGCAAATACGTGTATTCCATAGGTTGTGATTGTATAAGGCCATGTAGTCCTACAGTCTTACCCTTTGATAGAAACATTGATTGTAGTAAAGAACGACACAAAAAGCATCTATACAAGTCTGCAACATTTAACAATAAAGTGTAAAAAGTCTGCTATAAGAACAAAATTATTCATAGACAAGGACATCCAAATCCAATTAAGACACTATAAAGTGAGCCCCTTTGTCCCTAAAAGGGCGTGTCATTTAACTTGACTCCGCCCATACTCCTAGCCCAAACCTTTCCTTTCCCCCGCCCACATGGCGGAGGTGACTGTGGTGCTAGAGAGTTGTAATCTGAGTGAGCTCAGAGTTTGAGTTTCCTGTCCCTGGATTGGGTTGCGGCTCAGGGCTGACCAGGGGCAGCTCCACGCCTAGTCATGCGGGGTTACTGTTCCCATCCGCAGTCTTGCAGTTGTAGGCCACCTCGCGTGCAATGTTGCGCATGCGACCGGACTGCTGCACGTCGAGACCGAACGGTGAAGGTTGGCAGAACTCACGAAAACAACGCTTGAAGTTTTCGTCGAGAAAAGCATAGAGGACGGGGTTAAGGCTGCTGTTGACGTAGCCCAGGGCGATGCAGAAATGCATGAACACCACCGTTTGCACGCTGCCCAAGTTGAAGCCCAATGACTGCGCCAGGGCCATGATCTGGATAGGTGTCCAGCACACCACGAAGGCAGCAACCACCACCAGCACCATGCGCGTGATGCGCCGAAGATTGCGATCTTTCTCCTTTGACCCTGATAGGATGCGGACGCTACGGAGGCGTTTCACCATGAGGCTGTAGCAAACGCTGATGATCGCCACAGGAATCAGGAAGGAAAGAAGAAAGACGCATGTGCCAAACACCGGGTCCCAGTAGCTGCGTGGATCTGGCAGCACCAGGATGCACTCGATGCCTGGGGAGAGAGATAATACAAATGACTCAAAACATGGATTGTGGGTAAATACTTCTCAGTAGTGGAGAATGGAGTAGGTCAGTGCTTCTGCACATGCACATAGGATGTTGTTTATCACTTTAATTTCTATACAGGCATCAATATCAATCTGACAGAATGACACTTTAATCTAAAAGATAATTACATCATCATTTTAGGTGACTGATACTACAATCTTGTGTGAAAAGTGGGAAATCTTATAACTTGCTAATCACTTAGTAAATTCTGTAAGATTAAACTGCAGCCATCTTTTATTTATAAGCCCTGCGCCAATTGTTTCAATGGCTGATTCATAAAGAAATGATGCAAATAAGATAATATGCCCAACAGTTCCCATTTTACATCATGCGGCCAAATGTGTGATTATTACAACATATCAATAATTTCATTTAAACCCATCAATGTCTTTCATGATAAAAATTGCACAAGGCTATTCACAGCAGGCGACAGCAAATTTGTCAAAATTTGAATACATCACCAGAAAATAACTGCTCAATTATAAAACAAATCTGCCATCAAATCTACATTTGCAGATTCCTTACATACTAAATCCCTGGCATGGCTTCCCTTCACAATATTGAGCTTTTATAAGAGATTCAACACGCCCTTTAGAGAAAATGTTGTTTTTTACAGTTAATCATTTTCTCCATGCCACTCCTCCTGACATTTCTGTCTGCCTCAGACAGCATTAAAAGCCTCTTCATTCTTTGAGAAAGTTCTCTAGCAACACTCCTATGGAACAGTCGCCAAATACTGGTATATCTTTTCTGAAGTCATGTCTTGACTGCAAAGGCAGCACAATGGTTCTAGATTTACCTGAGGTCTCATGCATAGATTCCTGCTTAAATCCACATGGGATCTTGCTGTGCATTGAACTATTTGAGAGATATTTGAGTATTTGAGAGAAACCAGACAAAACATAAGAAATAATGACAGAACATTAAAGACAGCGGAAAAGGTTCTTTTAATATAAAAATGTTAAACATTTATGAATGAATGGGTTTGGTTAAACCTTTGGTTAAATCAATGGTTTTACCCTATTTTAACCTGGTTAACCCTATTTTTTGTAAACTAGGTTTTTGTAAACTAGCTTTGTACTGTTTTGTAAACAACTTTTTTGTAAGATTTCATCACCACATTTCATAAGGTCTAATCTATCTGTCTGCCTTACTAACTCTCTTACTAACTCTCATTACATCACAATGGTCTGACCCTTAAGCTGCTCTCTGACTACAGTGTCTGCACACAGGGGACACATCTGCAATCCCATATCAGCAAAAATAAACCCATATTTTATCTTCGCACAGCAATGAGATTAAATTGAAAACAAATGAAGATCTTTGGTTTAAGTCTTTCACTTCTTACGCCTCAAATACTTTCATACCAGGATCAGGTTTGCCAAGACGTCAACTTCTGCAATGAAAGGTCATAGATTTCAATAGCGCTCAAACATTTCTCATCAAACTGTCAGTTATTCAGTCTTAGAAGAATTGTATGGGAAATGTCAACAGCATGTCAACAATCATCTCAATTGTGTCTATTTTCATTTCATAGAATTTCAGGAGAAATGTCAAGGGCAATGTTGACACTCAAAAGAAATATAACTGAGATCATCACAACAGCCTGTGAGCAATACAGCCTTTTTCTGCTATTGGGTTTGTGTATCATTAATGCGATCTAAAACATGCTAAGGCTTAACTCAATGTAATTTTTTTGACTTTGTAACTGCAATGCACTGAACAACTTGCATAATGTGATTATTATTCAGTACGCTTATAATCTAATGTTGCTTTATCAAACAACACACGCAGAGTCGTTTTCAGAGCGATATAAAAAAATCATTGTCGTTTTTGAGTCTGTTTGCTTGTTTGTTTGAGATGTTGGGGAATTATCAGCCATTGGCTGGGCATCTGTTTATAAACATACTCTTCTTCTCCTTCCACCTTTAAATCTCACTCGTCCTCCTTCTCTTTCTGTCTGTTTTTCTTTCTCTGCAGTGTGGAAGGCTGCAGAACACAACTCACCCGAGTGATGAATAAATAAATATGTTGTAAGTTGGCAGAAGAGGAAAAGAGAGAGAGGATGAGTGTTACCCAAGAAAGCTGTGTGTCTTACTACATTCTGCTGTTTGCCTAAAGAGTTGTAGCTAGGTTAAAGTATATTAAGCTATACATTTTAGCTTTATTAAACTACATGAAGCACAGGGTCAAAGCTAGACCTTATTTATAGAGATTTCAGCTTAGCCTCATTACAGATCTGTGGCTCTTTATATTGTGACTGTACATTTCGCTACCTTAGAACTGTAAGGTTCTATCTGCGTTTTGACCAGTTTTGTAATACTGAGGTTTAAAGTATTTTGCATTATATATACCAAAAGTAATAGAACTTACTTTGTTTTTCAAATGAAACACCCCAAATAGATCAACAATAAACACCTTTAGTAGTGTTTAATTGGAAATTACTCCAGTAGTTCCAGTAGTTGTGCATATTTGCTTCTTTTTAAAACATTTTTTTAAACTAGAAAACAAGACAAGCAAAACAAGCAAATTATTTTGTGCCATGTAGAATTGTGCCTGTATTTAATGCATGTAATTTATTATTAATTTAATTATTAGTATTAGTAATGTGTTATTTTAGTGGCAGTGACATGACAGGGTGGAAAACAGAGATCAGAGGTTTTTTACATTAAGACTAAATAGCTAATGAGTTCTCAGTTATTCCACAGGATCTATTAGGCTCATGAATAATGGACTATGAATAATAGAGGGTGTTGAACACAGGGCAGAGTGGATAAAGCATCACATGAACACACATTTTCAAATGAGCAGTCACGCATACACACACACACACACACACATACACACACACTTAATGCAAAAAACTAATTTTTTATTATTGTAAATTAAAGAAAAACAACAATTATTTTGCTTGTATTTACACATCATCTCAGTATCCAGGCCCACAAAATCTGTATTACAGTAATGACAATTTATAGTTTATATAAGTTTAATAACTAAAGAAAAAATATGTTCTCCTGATGTTTAAACTGTTTCCTGTTAATACAATTTACACAGCAAAGGGATCTCATGCTTTCTTACAGAATGGCACTTAATTAATAACTCAAAGCCACAGGAAGGAAAGGGATTTCAGGATCACCTATGGTTCTGCTTTGAGAACAGACAGCCAAGCAATTAAGTTCAATGAATCCGATAACTGCTTAAAGATTAAAGCAACATTGCAATGCTCTGAAAGTCCCCATACCCCCTAACAGCACATCTGTTTGTGACACACAACCCCTCCCTCACACATAGACACTGTCATATTATGGTCCCCCTGTAGGCTTCAGGTGTTATTTGTTATTTTGTGTGTGGTGTTCCCACTATCCCATGTTAATAAGATGGCTGCCACCGTCTGAAAGCTGTGTAAATGTTCCATTTTCACTACCTGTCCTGTGAAATGTTTTTCTTTTGTCTGGTGAGGCTAACTTTTAAGTCAAACCATTAGTGCCAGTAATCCACCTGTATTTCAGGTGTTTAGAGTGGGAAATGGTTTCAGAGGAAAGTGGGAACAAATATGAGTTTGAAAGGAAAGGACACATTACATGACGTTTATCATGGTAACGTTGACTGGTATTAAATTATAAATAAATATTTGCCAGATTTGAGAAACTTCATGATATACAACACCACCGGTAAACAATGTATTAAAAGCTATTTCGATATTGATTAGCATTGCACAACCTAGATGAAATCTCAACTGTGTTAGCAGCACAATGCAGGTGGTGGGTTCGATCCCAGAGAATGCAAGTACTGATAAAAAATGTATACATTGAATTCACTGTAAGTCACTTTATATAAAACTGTCTGCCAAATTAATAACTGTACAAGGTGGAGCAAGTTAACACATTTTCAAAATATAATTTTTTATGTACACTAAAGTGGCACTAAAAAAATGAGTATATTACACCATATAACATACAGGCAAATGTATTCACACACCATACACTGTCACTTACTATAACTACACACACACACACACTATACACACTTACCATTGTCATCCTCCACATCTCCAAGCACCATAGCCGGGACCCCGATGGCCGAAGCCAAGACCCACACGCAGATATTGACCACTTTTGCCTTGTGGGGGGTTCTCATGTCCAGCGCTTTGACCGGGTGGCACACAGCCACATATCGATCCATGCTCATCACGGTCAAGGTGAACACACTGGTGAACATGTTATAATAGTCGATGGACACAACAGCTTTGCAGAGGGCATTGCCGAAGGGCCAGAACCCGAGGAACACATCAGTTCCCTGGAACGGAAGTGTAGCCAGAACCAGGGCATCAGCCAGGGCCAGATTAAAGATGTAGATGTTGGTGGCTGTCTTCATCTTTGTATATCTGGGAAAGTAAAAGAATATAAGAGTGTTAGAATGAAAATAAAGACTGGAATGCACAGCTAGACATGTTTATTCTGACAAATCCAGTCTGTAGTAAGAAAACAGATGGGTTGTGCCTGTATAAAGTGCTCCCCTGGGCCCTCGGAAACAATGGCATTAAAATGACATTTCACATCAAATCTGTTTTGCTTTTCAATGTGTTGTCTGCAACCTCCTGTTTTATTTGAAAGCTCGAACCTGTGATCCCCACTGTGCAAATGCATGGAGAGTCATAAACAATTACACATATGAGCAATACGCTGCCATGACGATGCATGAAAAGTGGGAATTATTTGACTGGCAAATGTTTTGGAAGGCTAAAGCACAAGTTGTGCTTTATTTAAGATCAGATCTTTCATCTTCACTGAGCCTAATGTAAAATCAAACCTTCATGCATGAAAGACCCGAGTTTGTGACATGAACAGATATAAACATTGCAATTAAGAATATTTATGTACATATTCATATTCTCAATGGCAAAATTAGCCACTTATGTTGAGTGTGAATGGAAATTGCAGAGCTGATACTGTGCAGTATGAAATATTAGTCAAAAGGTTCTCCAGATCTCTGTCCAGTGTAATTGAATGTTTTGCTCAGCATTGTAGTTCTCTAATCAAACTGATTCATTTAACAATAATGACGAACCAACCAGGTTGAAACAGACAAAGACTGATTCAACAGGTGAGGATTTGTGTCTGGGATTTGAGTCTATATCTGTGTGGATAATAGGCTGCCATTTGTCTTGTGTGTGTGTTTCTGTGTTTGAGTTCTTAACATCTATAGAGTGTGAATAAATGTACCATAATGAGGTCTTATTTGCACGTCTATCCAACTGGTTTTGTACTTTTTAAACCATTTTTGTTCCCAATATATTTTCAAAAACCTGTAGACTCACACTGAGCCTGTCTCTCTCCCTCACTCATTTATTATTTTTAAAGTACTTAAATAACAATTGTTTTACATACAAAACTGGCAAAGCACCAGAACACACAAAACAGTGAAAGAAACAGGAAAAGGTACCAGTAATGTTATTACAAATAATAAATAATAGTGCAATACAAAATAAATATAGATATACATTTACTAAAGACTGCACTGTTATACTGTTCACATGTGTGCAGCCTGTGATGAATGCATGACTGCGTCTCCTCTCCATCAACACATGCATTTGTTATTTATTTATATGTTCAGAAGGTTGGAAACGTGGCTTGTGATTTGGGAGTTTGGGACTCTTATATCTGTAAAGTTATTACAGTGAAGGAGAAACTGTGTTGCTGTGTAACCCTCACTAGTGTTATACAGACACCACAGACTCTTTCTACCTTATGAAAACCACATCTCACCTTTTTTCTAGACTGTAATCACTGAGTCTGTATTTGTGAGGGTTTGATAGACATTTTTTTATTAGAATCCAGGAATATTGTAATTTCTTTGGATTGTTTCCCAAGTAAACGCATTAAATGTGGATTTTTACAAGCTTGTATGATTGAGTTTATACTGATCTGATTTTGTTACTTCAGATGTTGACGGGTTTAAGAATTTCGGACACATATGAAACAGCAGATCTCTCCCTCTCGTCTAATACAGTGTTGATGATGATTTGATAATATAAAGCTTTTTGCCTCCTTGGTGTTTTTGTCAAGCCGTTATGCAACAGTGAGAGTCAGACAGAGTAAGTATAGTGGCAGAGAAGAAAGAAAACAACACGTCCTCCTCCGGTTGTGAGTCATGCAGGTGTAAAGACATTTTGATCATCCGACACCACAAACACCATCGTGACAAGACTGAAAAATTCTCCAGAGAGGAAATCTGTAAACATTATCAATCCATTACACCAAATATAGCAGGTTTCCAAATCTAACACAAATCTAACAAACATTATGATGGAAAATGAAATTAAAATGAAAACATAAGTGAACAAATTATACAATTTTTCTTTTCAAATTATGCCAATAAAATCATTTGTAATGGAAGAAAAACTAAATTAAATTAGAAAATGTTACACAATGTAGAAGCACTTTCATAAGCAGACTGTAAGTATTATTGCTACATACTTTCACACACAAACACAACAGTAATATGTACAGCAGTATGACAGAATAATAAATGTATTGTCAGTGGTAACAGTACCCACACTGCTGTGAATTGACACTAGTAATAATGCTTTTATAGGACTTCATAACCCTAATGAATCTGTGTGTCTGGGCAGTGTGAGTTACAGCTACTGTACACCACTGATATTATATTAACAGGCTGCTTATTACCCCCTTTGGGTTTATTGTGACATGCTGAACTAGCAAGCAAAAACCACACTTGCTGAAATATTGCATTTAATAAGCAGTGGACAGTCATTACCAGAAAAGCTTACAGTAATTCTCTTATATAGGGCTCCAAATTACAGAGTAGGTCTCATTTTGATTACAGTATTACAAAACAATATTGCCTGATGACTTTTCTTGATAAAGCACAACAGACCAGTTAAAAAAACAGAAGCAAGAAATGTCACGTTTGAATGTAGAGAAGTAATGTAGAGAAACAATGTCACATTCTCTACAGATTTAGACAAGATGTCATTGAAGAACCTTCCATCTGAAACAGAAATACATTATTACTGTCTCTCATTCTTAGACAGCTTGACTCATAAATGACAGATGACTTGTTTTGATTGCCAACATCCCAGACAATACACATTTAATTAAAAATGACACTTTTGAGACAAAACTATTACACAAATTCGGATTGAAATATTTCAAATGTGTATTATTTTACACAGCCAACCATCAAATGCCAAAACACCCATAAGGCATAAACACAAAGAAGAAAGACAAAAGGATGATAATGTCGACTTATACAGCAAGCCTGATTCGCTTACTGAATGTCAACAATTGTATCTCCATTGTTATATATTGTAAGGAATTTTTTATTAAAACATTAGACAATGTTAAGTTACATGATACCTTTATCAAATAACATTTAATTCAAGATAAATTAAGTTTCATACCAATACCAAATTATAGCCTATTTGAGATATTGTAACTGTTCTTATATTTTGAGAAATTTAAAAAAGTCTATAGAACATACAGTCAGTTGCAGGAGTACTAGCTTGACCAGTGTACCACTGAAAACCAGCTAACATACCCATGTAATCTTGTATCATCTGTCCAAATACTCTGTGGTCATATAATGGACAAATTTTTACATTTCTTTTGTTCACGTAGCTTGACCAGTGAACTAAAATTAAAACTAAATATAAAATGTTTCACAGCAGGCCTAGTTATAGCTAAACATACATGAAGTTAGAATGAATAAACTTAAATCTCACTGGACAGAGTGAGTTTACTTTGAAATGTAAAGACTGAAGGCAAAACTCTCTCTGTTAGTCTGGGACGGATAGAGGAAAGGACTCACGAAAATTGTAGTTGATCTTTGACAGTATTTCGACTCTTTAAAACCAGACTGAGATCAGACAATGTTGAAACTAGGCCCTGATCCTCTTGGAGCGTGAAGAGGGCTGAAGGAATGAGAATAGAGGGATCAATAGTGGAGAAATGGATAGAGGAGAGTAATAGAGGTTGAGAGATCATGGCTTACAGAACTGATGACGAGGCTACGGTGAGAATACAACCAGTGGGAATACATTCAGACACATTCATTCTCTCTTTCTCTCTCTCTAATCCTGTCTCATTTACACAATTCTGGTTTGGATGCCTATGGTGTTTCTTTTGCATGGGCTGGTCTCAGTCCATTAACTGATGCTAAAACGGGAGGTTATAGTGGTAGCTAATAAGGGAGTATAAAGCAAAGTAATGAGCCTCTGGGTTGTTAGCCTGTTTAAAATTAAAAGCGGTACTGAAGTATAGGGTTGTAATGCAGTATGGAGATATAAAAATAGGATCAAACCTTTTTGTGGTGTAGCATGGCCTATTTAAAACAAAAAAAAAATGTTCTCTTTAAAGCAAATTTAGCAAATACATTTTCATCTTGTTTTCCATTCTTTTATCGAGAGAAACAGCCTAAAAATACTGATGACTCATCATGTACTCATGTGCCTGTACAAATTTTGTCCAATCAAATGCTCTGTAAAATAAAAATGTCCCTCCCCCAAATGAGAATGTGCTTCCCACTTCTTAGTAATTTATTACTCCACCAAAAATCTGTGCGCTGTTGTTTCAAATACCATTGTAAAGCAAAATAACAGTAAACATGTTAATATTTTGTGGATAATTCATCTTAAACCATGACATATGGTAACCATATGTGTGATTTATCACATTTCACAGGGGCTGCAGCATATGGACATGACAAATACCACAGTGTGTTTTGAATGACACAGTTATTGGTGGGTAACCTTCCATTTGAGACTGAAACAAAATGTTACAGTCTTTCATTCTCAGCTGCCAGAAGACAGCTTGACTCATGAATGATGGATGACTTGTTTTGATTGGCAAGCAAGACAATACGTATTTAATAAAAAACTTCTGAAGCAAAACTTATACACAATATTTTGCGATAATATTGTTAGCCAACCATTCAACAAACTCCACCAAGGTGGAAAGCAGACAAAGACAAAATGACCACTCTCCTGTTCCTAATCATGTGTTGAAGTAGTGATTACATAGATAGGTACTTCAGAATTATTATGCTTATACAACACAGATGACTGTCCTGTTTAGAACTGATAGAGATCAGCCAATTCACAGATTTAAGTACAGAGATAGACTTATTCTTATAGAAATATATTTTTGCTATGACTAATTGAGAAAGATGCTTAAAAGGATAACAAATACTTTTACTGAACTAGAAATAATGCTAACATTCAATTAGCTAACATGCTAATAGATTCAGAATCATATAAAGTCATAATTAGAGACATATTTGGTAAGCAGCAACTACAGCAGCAACTAGCAGCAACACATTTTTCTTATACACATATACAGAACAGATCACAAATTATATTTATATCTTATATATGTGCGTGTGTATGTGTGTGTAAGATATATATATATATATATATATATATATTATAAACAATGTCGTAATAGTCAGTCATATAATAGTCAGTATACAGGTTACATAATGACAGTGATTGTGGTGAACTCATTATAATTATAAATCGTCTGTGGACAATTAACCTGTGTAATGGAGCAAACTCTGAGCTCACATCAGGCAACATGAGGGACAGTCCTCAAGGACCCCATTAATCATCTCAATACCGACTAAATGAACTAGAGATAAAATTTACACAATGACTGGCAGCTCAGTTCAGTCGCCATGATGGAGATGAAGGTTTTGTGTAGATTAGGTAAAGCACACTGTTTAAATTGCAACTTTGGCACAGCAATGACAAGCAAGGTTGTATTCACCATTATAACGGGGGGTTACAGAAACACAATATTCGGGGGAGATGATTATATTGTAGAATGGCTACCCAGCATGCCTTGCAGCTGAGCAAGAAATTTATACTAAATACATGTCAGAACTGTCAAAGTTTGTATAACAAGTTTGGGATAGGGGTTGTTTACAATATTGCCTGTGCACTATTATCGTGGATGAGTGTTGTGCTGGCAATTCTCTGTATTGCTCGCAGTTACGCTGATTGCTACTGCTTGTACTCCCTGTGTGTGTATTGTAATGTGACATCAATAACATCACCAGCCAGAGCTGTCACATAACTTTATATTTTTGACTTCAGCGTACTGACAGACATCAAACATCCAGAGACGCCATTAACAACAGAGGACATTCTTATATGCTTAGTTGCTGTCATTATTTTAGTGGTTCAGGACAAATTATTAATCTTTCACAACAAAAGCAGACAGATTAATGTTGGTAAAAACTTTGGTGTTTAACAGTATCTCATATTAATGTATCCGTGGCTCATAAACAACAACGTTAAAATTGAGTCATTAATGGAACAGTCGATATACATCAACTCAGTGCTTATAAACACAGTAAATTTCAGCAAAGTACAATTAGTAAACCTAAATTATGTGTTGTATGATTGCTCTGCGCTTGTACACATTCAGTGGTGGGCTTGATGAATTTCATCACTGTCTAGGTAAGGCAAGCTTGTGTTTTGATTGAGTACAATCAAAACAAAACTGAGTCTTGTGCCAACCTGTGCCAGCGGTTCAGCTTAAACCCAGTGGGCTCTGAGAGGATTACTGCACATGCTGGGGGATGAAATGACAACAAACAACTCAATTAATTCTGTGTGGGCATATTAAATCAAACAAGCACACAACACAAACCCTTTAGCTTACAAATGAATTTCAATCAATGTTGTTCGGTGTTCTGGGTAACAGCACATTGTGACATTGCAAATATTAATTGTTTTGATGTTTGTGCATGTTAAATCAAGATTGTTTAATTATATCGCTGCATATTTTCAGATTGAGCATAGATGTAACACATAGATGTATCTATCTATCCATCCATCCATCCATCCATCCATATTTTGAAATGATGTGTTGCTGTTGTGAGTTATGATATTTAAATTGCTAACAATTGCTAACAAACTTGCTAAAATATACAATAGCACAATAGATATAACAATAGCACAGTGATGTACACAGTAGCGAGGAGCACAGGCGTCTTATGGCACAGTCACATTATTTTATATGTTTTATAACACTGTGTTGACCAATCACCATCCAGAACAGGAAATATCTGTTGTAAATAATATTGGAGGGGTTGAAGGTTCCCATTTTATAACAATTACATATGAGCTGTAAATAAGCTGCCAACCTGTAGCATTTTAATACTACAGCGCAACACATTAAGCGATTTCAGAAACAAACAGTGCAGAAAATATAAATACACAGCTTCTATGAAAATCAGAGGGGAGTAAATTGAATTAGCCTTGTACATAATTAATGATTCACAAATCAAAACAGAAAGACAGCATGGTTACATCATTTTACATGTCTCTAGTTTGGCAAGAATCTGGGAATCACAATACTGCCTGCCAAGTGTTTACATCACATTGCCTTTGCGTGTTCTTGTCAGACTCTCTTATCAGCTGTATGTAAGCCTTCATGATTAAATAATTCATGAAAATAAAATATAGTGACTATATTCTCTATTATATAGTGAATATAGAAATTTTCATTGTATTCTCTATATAATATATATTAGTGAATCTATTCTCAACTATAGTCACTTTTTTGTCCAAGGAATTGTTTTTTATTAAAAAATGAAAACCTTTTTCTCTATATTTTTCCAAAGTCTTTTTCCAAAGGCTCCATCATTTTTCCCTTTCAAAAGTTTGTAGGGTCAAAAGTACCAACAGATGAAACAATGTTTGATTCGGGGGGTTAAAATAAGGTTTAATAATTATTCAAATGGCTTATTATGGTAGGATGAATCTAACAAAAACCTTCCAGCTGCATTTAAATCAGACATTTTGTGATAAATACATGTTCAGGGTCACTGGACCCTCATCAAAAATACACCTATTAATGTCTAACTAGTATATTTGAAACTTTTGTGGTGCAGTGAGGGTCTGCAGGCATTCAGGAAAAAAATCACATTGTTATTGCAAGAAAAAATGACTAAATAACCAAAGGGCATCAACTCAATGCCATACAATAAAGTTGATGACAGGCAGTACATCAAAGCACAGTAATTGTGCAGCAATAGTGTAAAACAATGCCTTCAGGATTTTTTACTTTATTAAATGTTGAAATGGAATAAGTGATGACAGTGTTTGAAAGACACACTGCGTTTGAAACTCCAGCAGGGATAATACAGGACATGCACAGAAAAATGTTATGTTGTTTATTCATTGTGAAGAAAAACAACATCTAGATATTACCAATGTGACAACACCTACATCTAAAATTTCAGGGTCAGAGCAGGTAGAAATTGCTCCTTAAATCTTCTTACAGCTCCTGAAAATGTCCTTACAATTCCCAGTATTTATCTATATATCTTTCTAACAGTGTTTTGTTGACCCCTGACGGTTACGGCACACACCAGAGAGAGAGACAATCTAAGATGCACTTTTCTTGCACTGCTTCATGTAAATGTAAACCAGCATATTTAAATAGACATTACCTAGTGTCCCTTAAGATCCAAAGTCTATTTTAGTTAGCACATGATTTGTTCACTCACAACAAAACGTATACGTTTAAATTCCTGGTATTTTCTACCTGATACATAAACACAAAAGGCTGGTTAGGCTTCAAGGCTAAACATTTTCTACTCTGTTACATAACTGACACGTTTATAGCCGTCTGTTAAGAGTCATGATGCCGTCATCTTTCATGTAATGTACCATTGCTCACAATTTCATCTGTCTGTTGTGTCATTTTTAAAGGGTGAATCAGTGCCTGAGTAGATGTTAAGTGACTTGCCTTTTCTGAAAAAACTGTTTTCCGCTGCTTGGTCATTAAACGTAGGAGTGTAAAGTGGTTTCTTGAAACATTGCATATTGAAATCAACACCCAGACAAATCATTTTGTTAATATTTGCTAGATGTCTGGTGTTTATGTATGTTGAGAAAAAAATATTGTGTTTGGTCCTGGCTGTGTAAAAAGTGGATCAGACTGATCACCACAATATCATAACACTCTTGTAACCAATCAGCAGTAGGGAGCATATATGATAGCTGTTAACTGTTAAATGTATTGACTTAAAGTGGCATTGTCAGACAATTCTGAACTTTCGAATCACCCTTGTGGTATTTTGATGGTATTAGCCAATGAGCTGTGCAGCGCCGCTTCAAGTCGAACACACTTGTTGCTTGAAACATTAATCATTTTATTTCACTTCAGACATTTATTATTCCACTAAAGTCATATTGATTACTTTCCTGATGGATGCAAGCACTTGTTGGAGCTTCAAAATCTCTGGCACTATTCACTGCTATTATAAAGCAGAAAAGAGCCAGGATATGGTTTAATATAACTCTAATTATACTTGCCTGAAAGAAGACAATCATATACACCCTGAATGACTTACATTAGGATGAGTATATTAAAGGATCATTAACATTTTTGGTATGGACATTTTTTTAACTATCACTTCCATTACAAATTCTTCTAAATGTTAACAACTGAACAAATGAGCCTGTACTGTACAGGTGCTATGGCAACAAAATGTTGTGTAGATCTAAATTAGTGCATTTCTCCTAACACTCAGATCTTGGAAGATGCTGTTTTATTCAGGAAAAATTATTGAAATATTTAGGTTGGATGCTGTGCATTTGATCTTGCATAATATAATATCCCACAAGCAATTGCAATGTTCCTTTTTAGCAGTGCAACTTTGATCACTGCTAATAAATTGTTGGAAAAGCAGAACACAGTTCAAATTCTCATAGAGTCTTTATTTTTTGTGATATGCAGAGAAGCAATCAAGCACAGCTAATAATGCCAAGGTAATACATCCTTTGACAACATCATACATCTTATGTTGAAATTCGCTTTCTTTTGAAAGAAGGTTTAGATAAAAGCACCTCACTAATGATACATATAGAGAGGTAAGTCTCTTTATCTGTGGTAATGAAAAGGTTGGAATCCTTTATTTTAGCTAATTTCTACTAATTAGGTCAAAGACAATGAGATGATCTTAAAGAGAAACTGAGTCAACCATTAAAGTTCTCACATCATTAGATTTATAAGGCATTGTGCATAGACCAGCATCAAGTGCTCTTATGCAAGCAAATGATTTTTTTATTTCTTCGTAAATTAATTAATGACATGTAGACCATCTGGTACAGATTCACGGTTGGGATGTTCAGGTCTCTAAGGCGAGCGATTTAACCTGGGGCAGCCACTAAATGTGTTGAGTTTTGTGTACATAGAGGACAGTGTTTAGGCTGAACATTAAACAGGTCCATCCAAACCTGCAGAATTATAAGCATAAACGATTCTGTCACTTGCTTCTTTTAGTACTTAAAAATCTGACTACTGAGTTTTGTTCATGTCTTTTTCACAAATGTATTCAAATGAACCAGCTTAAATCAGTAAGAATCACATACTGTATACAGTTGTTGCTGTGTGCACCCAGTGAGCTCACCACAAATAAGATGTTTTTGTCTATAAAAACACTGGAAAGACAAAAGTCTGCATATTATTATTGTGTAGTGTCTAGACTAGTCATCAAACTGAAATCAGACTGTAAGCTCAGTATAGAGATGAAACAATATTTATTTTGCCATTGTGCATTTAAAAAAGCTTTGTCAGGTAGCACATGCTTCATGTGGAAAATGAATTCAATTTCACTTCAAAATAATATTTACAATGACTGAATTAACCTGACTACATTTGACTACCCAACAAAAGTCATTTTAATGTTTAGCTCAATTAGAAATCAAACCTAATGCAGTCAGCTTGATTGAATCATATTCAATTATATATTGTGGTAAAATTGAATTTACCACAAACAATTGTCACTACATTCTACAGTGAGTGTAAGCCATTTGCCCCAGGGATTGTCTTTTCCAAAAACCACTTCTTAACTGTAAGAGAAAGCAACTGTGACCACTTTTTGAGTAATGTGAGCTGGAGGTTTTAAAGGCCTGGTTCTTCTTTGTTGATATTTAAGTATAATGTACAGACGTCCATGCGTGGATATATTTTTCAGCATATTTAAAACAAAGTGTTGACCACAATGACCCTGAGCTTATTGTATATTATAGCATAACTTTAGCAAGTCCATGCAGGTGATATCAGCTCAAAATCCATCTACTATCTACTTTCCAAGTTAAAACCTGCTGTTTCAGCTAAAGCAAACACTTTGAAACATTATCAGTCTGTCAGGCTGACATGTCTTGTATATTCTTCTTAATTCAAGAAACTAATTGGATTTTATGGAAGTGTTTAAAATGCATTGATGGCCTTTCATGTCCTGCACTGAATTAATTCCCTTAATGAATACAACTTAAATTAAACTGTCTTCAATGCAGATTATTGCATTATATTGTAGCAGTGCATCTTCATGAAAAATGACTGTACAATATCTATGCTATGTCTCAGTACAGCAGAGTTCATTTTCCTGGGCTTAGTATTGTACCTCAGTTGTAGGACCTAGTAGCACATGTACAGACAATTACAGTAAGCAGGTACAGAAGTTAATCAAAAGTGAGCTTTTCTTTTTACAGTAAATACAATAGCTACCACTCATATTCCTAAGCAAAGAGTACAGTACAGTACAGTACAAGATCACCATCTCCTATAAATGCCTTTAATAAGTAAAAGGCATAAGTACCTAAAATACACATTTTGGGTACAAAGAGTTAAATGGCCACCAGGGAAAATGGCCTTTTGGTTTCATTTACTTACACAACATCAAATTCCAACAATCACCAGCACATCACTTTCCTTAACATGTGATTAATGCTGATTCATGAGGTCACGACAACAATGATAGATTGAACAGATATGCGTTTCAAAACATCACTGTTAATAGAAGGGCCGGTAGCCTCGTTTAACTCTGTAAGATACAATAATCAGCCTCTCTTCACGCTCTGTCTCTAACATGCCTGCTACTGTCTAGTGATTTTGTAAGCCCCGCTTATTTGTTTATTAAGGTTAACTGACTTTAATAAGGTTAAAAGGCTAAAAGCGTTCATCTGAATGGAAATCATATAATGGTATAATGAGCCAAAGCGTTTAGACAGACTGAGATGCATGCATATAAAACCCGTGTTCATAAATCAACAAATTAACTCACATGCCAACTGGATAAGCTGTAACCAAGTTCTGAAATAATCGACGGATCGTACAATTGTACCATAGATGTTAAAAAATGACCCTGCAAAAACTAAAGAAATTAGAACCATGTGATGAGGGGGAGGATAAATTGAGAACTATACTGTTTTGTTTATTCTTATGATGAAAGATTTGATCTTACAGTAGATACAGGGCAGTCATAAAGAGATCTGATTATATTACAACCTTTTTACAGTGAATAAAATGGCAAGTTAAACAGAGGCTCAACATTTAAACCAGAGGCCTGGCTGATTTGTCATTGGCTTCAAAACATCACAAACAACAGCCAAGAAGCAGAAGAGGCAGGACAATGCTAACACTGTCTGCAATTCACAGACTGATATGAATTCATTATAGTTCCTGTATCAACTTATCAGGTCTCAGCTGAGTCAACTGGAAGTGTATTCTCTGCAAATACTCATTCACAAACACACAATTATGTCAAACAGTGGCATATTGGATAGATTGTTGGATGGATGGATGGATGTATGGACAGATGGATGGGTGGATTAATGGGCAGATGGATGGGATGACACAAAATTACCTTGCCAACTAGTTACTTCTTCAACAGTTTAAACCTACTGTATGTGTAAGACTGTATGTCAGATTGTATCTCTGAACAGTCATTCATATTAAATCAGAGGCTCTCAGCTCAGACCTCTAAGGACCACTTTAATCAGAACTGGGGCTAAACTTTAAAGCTAGAGTTGAGAACCTCCACCCTAAATCGTGACCTAAACACAAAAGGGAATAAATATTGTGGAACTTGTGAAAATCAGTCACGCAATGAACATATCCCTAAAGATCAAGACCTCTGGAAAGTCTTAGAAAGACTCTAGAAGAGTTTAGAAACACATTTATTCTACTGCAAAACAGACTGATTAGAACTGAATGATGGATATACAGTTTCATTACGGCCCTCAGTAGGACGATCATTCTGATTGGTTGAGGTTGTTGAAAAAACGCTGGTCTAGCAGGAAGTAGAAAAGAAAAGCATTGTTGTAGTAAACTGCTTGTGTGTACTTTCCTTCATGCAGACATGTGATTGATTCATGCACACTACAGATCATGCAAGTGGGAGAGTGAGCAATATCTTGTGTGTGGTAAGAAAAGGCGAAACCACAGCACACCCTTCACAGCTGAAATCATCAAGATGGAACGGCAGTCATCTGAGCACAGCAAATAATACACAGAGTTCATAATTAAACACTTCCCTTCAGTGAGGGAGAGACAGTAAACACATTTGTGGCCTCCACGCATTTTGGCAGATGGAGAGGGTGGGTGAGCTGGGCTTGAGTGGGTGAGGGGCTAAAGACTCAGAGCAGGATGCTGAAACCATCAATGATTAGTACACTGTTCATCACTGTGTGCCATGTGCAGTGATGAACAGTGCAATATCATTACAGGACAGACACAACCAATATCAACCAGACACAACCAGAACTGCATATATGACCTTGCCTTTCAACTAACTCTCAGGACTGTGGGTAGATTATGCCCTTATATCTATTCACATTACAGTACAATATTATGTTTTGACTATATATACTGAAATGACATTGGCATGCTAATAGAAATTCGTTGGTTCTCTGTGTTTAAATCCCATTATTAATAATAACTAAAATACTAGATGATAATGGTCTATATAGAATAACAATTTAGTATAAATTGCAAGAGATAATGTGGAGGAATGATTTGTAAAAGGTCTTGACACTAACAGATAACCCTTGAAGAAAGAAAATGGGTGAAACGATAAAGCGCTGAAAGAAACAAAGTGCCACAATTAGTTTAATAGATTTCTGATGTCACTATGGTCTCTGCTCACACAATGCTTTTTAGAATTAATGAGAGAAACTGAGAGAGATAGGGTGGGGTGGTACATGACAGGGTGACAAAGGGGGTAACTGACTGAAAGCATGTAAACAAAACGAAAAAGTGTGAAGAGTGAAAATTAATTTTTGCATCTCTAGACCCACAGAGCTGTCAACAGTAATCAAAGGCTGCTGGGTACGTATTTTTTTACATTGGGGGTTTGGCAACATTTCAGCTGTAGTGATCTGCTGATTGGTCGGTTTCAATGTCTCAGGTTTTGCTAAGTCAAGGGAAAAGTAAAAGAGGACTGTAAACTATGCTTGCTCTCTTCTGTTACTAGGCCTGCTTCCAAAGGTTTCCTAATACATGTGGCTGCCCTGATGTCTAATGCAGGTGAGAATGTACATGCATATTGGCTTTAATAAACTGCATTTATACGTCATCTAATTTATAACTATTCATAATCTACTGTTGTGTTCCTAACCATTGAACGCTTATTGCAATGCTATCAATAAATATATTTAACTTAAAACCTGTAAGTTCAGATAAAAAATATTGTCAATGACAATTCTTGTTGAATTCCACTAACAGAATTCAATTCAAATTAAATTCAGTTCAAATATGCATAATCTATAGCATCACATTTTTAATACAACAATCCTCTCCCATGTGTGTTTACATAATTTGATGTCCAGCAATAATTCTAAACAGAAAAAACACATGCAGACAGCAGCTTTCATATTAGGGAGCACCAATAAACTAATACATTTTACAAGAAGTGCATTTACAATGGAAGTAAGCAACGGTCCAGCTATTCAAAAGTTCCCCCTTAGACTTTCAATTTAATCCAGAATATTTCTTTAACGTTTATTAAAGGTTGCTATGTTGGGCTACTCAAACTCAGCACTCCAGTGCTACAAAGTCACAATTCCCCCCAAATAAAACTGGGATAAAACTGGGCCCTACAGTTTAATCCAAACAAACACTGTAAAAACAATCAGAAATATATTTTCATTCAAATCACACTTCTGTGAAGGATATGAACACTACAGTAAATTAACACTGTAGTCAGTGTATCACAAGGTCATGACCTAGTGGCCTACTGTCAGACTGTCTAGAGTCAGTCTGTAGGTTCTATTGCATATCCCCATAGGCCTCAACATTGTTAAACTGCATTACTTAAGAACTTTACAACAGTTACAATACTTTGCCTTAGAATTAATGTTAAACAATATAACCACGTTCAATCCCTCAATAAGCTTACCTGATGATGACGTACATGACCAAGCAGTTTCCCACGAGTCCCACTACGCAAACGATCATATAGACCACGGCAATGGTGATCTTGACGCCCCGAGGGAAGAAGCTGTCAGTCCCGTTGAAGGCGCTGAAGTTGTTCTGGAACAGGGACTCGTTGTACAGATGGAAGTGTATGGGATCAGCAAAACCGGTGGAATCATTTAGGAACTCCATGAGCTACAGCAAAAAAGCAACAAAAGCAACAAGACGTAAACAAACGCCGAGATCGGCTTACTCAGAAAACTCACATGTACTCACATGCATACGACAAAGGGTATATTTTAGCTATAGAATACATGTTACATAGATGTATTGTTGATGCAGTAGATGATCTTAAGGTGATGCATTAATACTAACTTGCATGCCGGCGAAACTGGAGACACCCGTAGTGAGCCGTTTACTGTACTGTCAACAGTTTGCGCATGAAATAATTCTGACAGCTTGGCATATATATTCATAACCTCTATATACCCTCTATATAATTCCTCGCAGTGAATGTTCAAACCGGGCAAGGCAAAAAGTAAGCAACCGTTTCTATCAGCATCGCTTCAGGGAGCTGAACTGCAGCAAAGCGTTTAAATAAGAGCACCACATACCGCTGTTTGAAGAAATTCCCCAAATCCCGTATGATCGCTTATGTGTGTTTGCAATGCCGCGTCCGGCTCCTGTAAGCAAGCGAGGAAATCTTTGTTTCCGCTATTGTTTTCTGTTAAAAGCGGTCTCAGAGCAGTGTGTTACAGCAGATATATTCAGATCGCTGTATATCTCAGGCATAACAGAAACATGTTTTTGAGCGAGCGCAATGGGAGGGGGAGGTGCGGTAAAAGACTTGCTTGTTGTTGCGAATCTTCAGCAGCGACTTACATCTCCACTAGGTATCTTTTCCTCCCTTTCTCTCTCTCTATCTCTCTCTCTCCGTCTCTCACCCTCTCCTGGTACGCGCTAACCCAAACGTTGATTACGCCGCGGTGGCGCGCGCATGCAGGTGTCTGTAGTGCGCGCGCCTCCGAACAGGTGTCAGTGATAAAGAACGTCTGCATTACTTTTATGTCTGTTTTGAGCTTTTCTAGTCTTTCAAAATGCATGGACCATTTAAAAAAGTTTTATATTCAAGCCCAATTCAAAGTTGTAACTGTGTATCAATCATTCCATGGGTAACTGGTTAGTATTGTTTTAAATAAAATGCTGTGATATGTCTCCGTATGCATTTGCAGGACGCAACAGATTTTGCGTGCAGATTTTTTTTCTCAGTCTCAATAGGCAGGATACAAGCAGTGTACAAATGCATTATCATTGTAAACGTCTGCAATACGTTGCATGCGGTGCTCTTACACGTTCCGCCGGTTTCCGCACAAAGACAAAAGTGCTCGAGTCTGGGTACGAGTGGGAGTGTTGGCTACAGGGGGTGCTCGTGCTCAGGTATGAACGCACCGGTGATAAATAACAGCTGTCACTTTAACGTACACAACACGTCAAACTGTACTGAAGAAGTAAGTAAAGCTCTGTGCGGTAATAAGTCTGCGATGTAAACTTCTACATTTCTAATACGTTTCGACATATTATTTTCCTTACGCCTTAGCTTGGTTGCTGTCCTTGGTCCTGAAGTCAGCCAAGTTATCGGTTGTTCTTACAATGCATTAAAACAATACGGATAAAACTACAAATTTTGTCCATACAATTATAAATCCTGATGTTTATGCATAGGGAAGACCAGAGCTAGTTATTGTTTTCCCCTTAGTTCTCGGGTAAACAGAAAAATTTACTTTAGCATACATTCAGGCTATAAAATAAAGGGCAAGTTCAACTATTACGTTTGCTGTTATAAATACAAAAATATACTAAATATAAGTTAATATAAATTCATAAATGTTTATGGTTGGCAGTTTATAGTTTATAACAGACATTTTATTGTGACATACCCCACTATTGAACGTAAATAAGCATTAAATGAACTGTACATCAAAAGGTTCCTGTGTGTGTATGATCTGTTTTTGCAAGAAATATGGATGTGGATAAACTGTTTCAATACAGAAACTTTCAAACACAAACCTAATCTGAGAAATATTCACCGGGTGTTACAGGGTGAAAACTAGCCCCTGTCTACTCTAATATTAGCATGCGGAAATCATTCAAACTGTATTGCTAGGCTGCCAAAACTGCAATGATGCACACATTACTTAAATCACAGCCAGGAAATTAACAACATGCTCTGCTTAGATTTACTGGATCACTCGTATCTTCTTATGTATAGCAAATGAGTTTAATTATGAATAACACTGTGAATAACATGAAAATGTAGCACCATACAAATGCTAATGAAACCCTTACTTCGTGGTGTTGTAAAACCTTGCAGGACTAAACCTGTGCTGATGTAATCTCTGATGTCATGAGCTATTATATCTATTTTTCCTTCTCCTGTGTACACACAGGCGACAGGTCCACGGTTAAATCAGTTCCCTTAAATACGATAAGGCTTCACTTAATAGCTTTCAGATAAGATATATATCCTTATGCACACATGTTTTATAACATCTCAATCAATAAATTAATTTGTCCACCTATTCTCTAACACAAGCCTCTTTATTGCACAGCAGCCAGTCAGATTAATACATGTAATATAACAGTTTTTAATTCACAAAAAACTATTGTTCCTCTCAATAGTAAAACATGGTAACCTACAGTTTACATGGCTGACTATTTATATAACTGTATATAGATTTTACACACTACAGAGGAAAAAGTATAAAACATGCCATTACCTTATTGAACAGACGTGTAAAATTTTGCTTCTGATCGATGCTAAACCGATGCTTGTTTTCCAGTGCATGTTGGAAATTTTTGGGAGTAAAGGTTTCAGTGCACTGTAATGGGGCAACAACACTGTAATCAACATTTTCATGATGTGGTGCATGCTGGGAATTCCAGTATGCAAACATGATCTGCTTAGTTCCCTTGTATATTTTGTAGTTTTTAAACATTGTGTTCTACAGACAGATAACTTATCTGTCATAAGTCCAATCTAGAGCAGTTGTTCCAGCACTGAAGTTATAAGTTATAAAAATACATTTTTATGTTGATCAGGCAGCTGATTGAGTCTCACTCAGAAACAAAAGAATCATGAGGAGAAGGTGATGAGGAGGTGAGGAGAAGGTGATGAGGCATTTGAAGAGCTGAAATGAGAAGAAGCGAGTGGAGGTCTGTGGAGAGCAGATGACTGATAACAATAATGGCCACGAGCGACACAGTGAGAGCAGAAAATGACCAATAATAGATGAGAAGAAGCTGTGGAGGTTAAGTGCTGTAACAGCCCTAAAACACTGAAGGATAGAGAAAGAGAAACGTCAGGTGAGGCAGAGTCACGGGTGCGAGTGTGATGTTTCGTTAAGTGACACAATGTTTCCAAAGTCCTAGAAAGATGGTTTCTTAGAGAACCGCCAGAAAAATGATCTGTTTTCATCATATAAAATGTGACAGCACTCGGATAAATGCTTTGAGGTAAATAAAAAATAATAGTGCCTGATTCTAAAAAGTCCAACTGCAGTTTTATTTTAATAGGATTAAAAAGGTTTTACTGGAAAATGTACAGAATTAATAATTCACAAAAAAAGAGGAGTTGAAAAGGAAATTTAGGTCAAATGTTGACATTTTCCAGAATTCTTCACTGCAGTGTGGTCATTTTCAAAGGAATTGAAAAATGCACTTGAGAATGGAGATGTGGAATCACATCAGCCAGGTGTCGTGGGACAAGGGTGGGGGTGATGGGGTTGGTGGAGTTCTGACAGAGGTTAGTAAAGGACAGTAGTGAATAATGGTGAAATGGGGACTTTGAAATGGAGATTTATCTCCTACAGGCCTCCATTCTCAAAGACAGGAAAAGGCTTTTTAGCCTTCAAATGATCCAGCCTCTGTCTCTGACTTTTCTTCTTCTCTTTCTATTATACCAACAACGTATGTGAAAATCTCATACCAGCAACAAAATAATCTCTTCTAGTTTATCTAGATATATAAAGCGATAACATCAGGGTTTCAAAAAAGCTTTATTGGTGAGTCCTTACTTTAAGCATTTTATCTGTTTCTATCTCTAATCTAATATCTAATTTATTTAGCTAACATTCAGATACTACGCTTACAGAATAATTATTAAAGGCATAAACCCTACATAAACCCTGTTGCTTTTCCTAGAAAAGCACTAAACTAACACCACAGTATCCCAAGGCCATAAACTCCTCATCTTCTATTCACTCAAGCTCAGCGTTTATGACACCTGCCTATCATGAATTTGTCCTTCAGCAATCTGTCATGTTGTCATTGGTTGCTGAACATGCCTATAAATGTTCCGCAGTGACGTGCCCTAAAGATTTACTAGCAGAACAAGGACAAGTGTTACATCCTGTGGGAAACCCTGTTAGCACCCACACAACACACTGATTGATCAAAACTCACTGTGTATGAAGAACATCATAAATGAATGAAGCACTGAGATAGAGATTAATTGGCGTCATTGATTGAGGAAGATGCATTGTATTTTCTTGAAACTGCACAATGAGTTTTGTGTCTGTTTGAATGTCAGTGTGGCATCAATTTTAAATCCAATTACACATAAAAAGGCAAAGGAAGTAGGTGTTTAAGGAGAGGAATTGGGAGAGACACATCATTATATGTGAATTCGGCCTCTATTACTTTTCAAAACTACGTGTTTGAATTTGTATCGATTTCTACCCTCATTTAAACCTACATACCACCCCACTGACTATATAACGACAGCCTGTGAAGTTTGGACTTAAAGTGCTTGGACTATAAAACACACTGAGTTGAAATGCTCCAGTGTAACCCAAGAATGGCATCAACTGACAGCAAATTAATTGCATTTAATCTTTTGTTTACACATTTGAAATCCAATCCTAGAAAACCAATTTGAGACTGGATCCATATTTCCTCTTATGGACAAAACAGAATTATGCATTGTGGACAGATTATCTTGTGTTCAGCTCATTTTCAGGTATTTTTTCTGTCAGTGTGGTCAGACGGGTTAAGTAGACATGTGCTTTCTTTCCATTTCAGCTAATTACAAACACTCCTACGCAAACACATCCAGAGACAAACACACACAAACACACTCGTGCCTTTTAAACTAATCATAAACAAGACAAACAAAACAGTCAGTCTGCCAGTGGGTGGCCTTTTTCATAAACAAAGAGGACTGACTCCACACTAATGAGTCCCACCTCACCACCGATATTAAGCTAGCAGCCCTGAGCCTCATTTATCACCAGTGCTGTGTGTGTGTGTGTGTGTGTAAAAACCCTGAAAACTGCACAAACATTACATTTTGCAATTATAACACAGAACTAACATAAGCGTAACATTTACTAGGCTCTGCTCATATAACAAATGACAAGCAAGACTGACTTAAAAGCAATAACTAAGGAACATTTTGTCCAAAAGGATATTGGTTCAGAAGTCAGACGATTAACTGGAAAAAGTATCCACAACATGGACGGTAGCTGTTTGATGTCAGGAAAGCTAGTAAAGAGACTTTGGACAGTGTACTTTCTAATGGTGCCTAACAGCCAATCAGCACCACTGGAATGCCAGGATTTGATTTTCCTTGGGTCCAGAGTGATTAACCGCATAGTTTATGGGTTCAGCTGATTGGCTGAAAAAAACATGTCCAGAACTGAGTGTGCATGATCACGCTAGTGCAGGTCATGAACTTTCGGGTGGTGCCATGCCATCAAAACAGTCGCTATTAAGATGAATGTGAATGCCAATAGAAACCTTTCCTCAGGTAATATATACAGCCTTCATGTATACACACACATGGCCTTCCTGGGAGAACAAGTTACAGCTAGAAGGTCTTTATAGCAGCTGTGGAGAGGCGTATAAACAATGTGATTAGAAGAATGGACCATTTGGACTGCAGCAGATGGACAGATATGAGTAACCATAAGAAAAGCATTGCAAAGCCTCTAGTCTTTTCTGATGGATGAGGTTCAGGCTGCGGGTGAGCTGTGGGTGTGGGCGTGTACTTATTACGAGCGTGTATCTATCACACTGATACAGACACTCATTGAGAATCACAACCCCCCTCCACACATACACACACAGATCTACCGCACGTCACTCATGTGGGCAGGTCAGCCTCTGTCCATCTGTCTGACCTGCTGGAGAGTTGTGGAGGGAGAGAGAGAGCGAACAGACAGGCAATTACACTGACGCAGAGCTTGACAGACAGCTGTGAAGGTCAAAATGCCAATCTGCAACACAAATGTGCAAAAAACACACACTCACATAGACAATAGTGTTTTCTACACAGAGCGATACGTGCAGAATAGTAATTCTGGAGGTGAATAGTGTGGTTAACTGTTACTAAAGGATGTACACTGATGAAAAAAAACACATGCTCTCTCTCTCTCTCTCTCTCTCTCTCTCTCTTTTATACATATAGACACACACTATATGTATAAAACGGAGAGTGTGAGGTTGTAAACTACCTTTTGTGTATATAGACCGGTCAGCTTGGAATAATGGTGAGCATTACAAATGAACCTGTTTTTTGTGATTAATGACTATGACTTTAGACAGTATAGCAGCATTTAGCAGCGTAATTCCACTGACAACAATGTGAGCAAAGGATGAATCAGAGGGAGCAAAAGGTTTAGCTTGAGGAAGGAAGAGTGTGTGAAATTGCTCCTTGGATAATTTCGTAATATGTTGTTCAAAGACAGAAGTCATTAACTTCATTCACCGAACGCTTACTGAATGAGAAATTACTAGGTCTCAGACTTCTGGAAGGTGAATGCAGTGCTTAACATGAAAAACCCGCCACATATAACTAGCAAATAAGTCTTTTCTGTTATCTTAAAAATATGTAGCACAAGAGAGAGATGCATGCTAAACTATACATATTTTTTACTTCTTTTTTTATGTTGTGGTGAAACACTTTCCTTATTACACGTCTACAGACTTCTACAGAGAAGTTAGTTCTTTGAGATCTAAAGATGGTGTTGTGCATTACTTAGACTGTTGATCCACTACGTCTGGTTGAGGAATAAATTCCACCACAGTGTATTGCTTGATTCTAATTGGCTGACAATAACTGCTAATTTCACATTAGTCCAGTCTTAGTCCCAGTTCACGCAATCTCCAATCTGTGTCTTTGGAAGTCATTTTACTGCTTTAGAAACCTTTTCCATCTCAAAATATTCACTGTGATCACTGCATTGACCTTTGAACCAGACCAGGTGTGGGTCTGATAGAGTAAACTTGGCGGAAATCCCTCAGCCCACAGAGTTTACTGTGGTGATATAAACTACTGACCTTTCCAATATAGTTTATTCCATTAAACCCCCCTGACACAATGGACCACAAATGCACACAATGGACCCTTCCCACACCACTGTTAATTAAACAAGCTCTTGAATGTCACTGTGTGGCTGTCTGCAATAAAGATCTTTAGAGCTGGTCAGAAAGAATCCTGCTGTCTATCTTACAATTAATTTAATACACAACTAATTCTTCAATAGCAACTAAATAGTTTTGTGTCTGTGAAATGAAAGAGTGTCCTGTATGCCCATAAAAAACTCATACTAGGGTGCAATGGGTGCTGACTGCAATGTGGTTGCTACAAGAAGCTGGTTGCTTATTGGTCCACTTCAAAAGACTCCACCCCCTAACCTTCTATTTTATGGCTTGCCAGGCATAAGTCCAATCAGAACATGCTATAATAAACACAAGTCACATGAAATATGGGTTGTCGGTATTTAATGTCCGTATCACAATATAATTAATTGTTAAAGTTTTAAAAGTCTTAAAAGTTAAAGTATAATGGCTCCTCAAGGGTAAGCGTGTAGTGCAGAGACACGGGCTGTGAACCGACATCTAAGACACTGAAGGCCAAATAACACAGATAACAACACAAACAGATGACAACTCATGAGAGAAAGCAGAAAGCATTCTGTTACGTGGTCAAGCTAGCAAATAACTTGAGAGGTCTATTTAAAAAAAAGACTTTAAATTCACTGCCTAAAGCACCTTACTTAAAAATGAATGAGGATTAAAAGGTCAGGAATGTGACAGGCCACAGAAATGTGACATATAATATTGACAGATAGTACAAAGCATAACAAACAGACATCATTACTTATAGGAAAGATAACATTACTGTATATTCGTTCAATACACACAGACCTTAGAAGCTACTAAATATTAGTGAGGATGTTAGCAGGTCTAGTAATTCCACAGCATTATTTGGTCTTAAAGTCAGCTATAAACATAAGTAAAAAAAAATTTACTTGTTTACTTAATTGCAAGGCATTACTTAGTTACACGGCAATATAGAAAGACTATATGGCTATATATATATTTTTAATCACATTTATGATACACGATTACATGTTAAACTTGCCATCTATCCACTGCCTGTGACCAAGGATGCAGGAACAGACTCCAGGCCTCCTGCCACCCTGCAAAGGATAAGCTGGTTTGGAAAATGGATTGATGGATAATGTTTAATTCTTTGAACTTAATTTGGAGTTTAATGCACCCTTGTTAGTCTACACAACACAAGCCTGACTAAACAGATGCAGCATCCATGTCACATCACAACACATTATTCACACTGAATACATAACCTATTCTTTTAATTAGGTACAAGTCAAGAATTGACCTTTGCCTTTAGCCCTTTCACACACACTAGAAGCAGTCAGTAGTGAACACAAATGCTACAAACTGTAAACACACACCAGCGGAGCCACTGCAGAAACCAGTAAGCAAATGTTGCTTTGTTCAAGGACACCACAGTTATTTTCTTACAGCATTAGGAATCAAACCCTGAACCTTCGGTTTACAAGTCTGACAAGATCCAATTATATGACAACGGTCTGCCGAGATACGGCTCTGCAGCAATAGTGCCTCTCTATTTACTCACTGTCCTTTTCTCACCCTCCTTCACGCATGCTTTCCCATTATTAGCTCTTCTTCAGTCGTGTTTCCTTCATTCTGCTCTGACCTTAATTTAAACAACAAATAGTTTATCAGCCTTTCAACTGTCCCAACCTCTAAACTTCACAAACCTCCTGATGTTCTTTACGGTTGATTAAACTACGTTTAAAGCAACAATCAGTTTCTGCGACAAATTTTCTGGCAAATATTTTACAAACAAAGCACCAAAATTACACAAATTTAAATTTACCTGCAAGTCGGATAACCTGCATTTTCTACTGTAGAAAAAAACTTGATTATAAATTGAACCTTTACATTGTTATTTTATATGCCTTATTTATCTTCTATCTTCTATCTATCAATTTAAACTGAATGGCAGAAAAAGGACAAGGAAATAAAATAAGAACAGGAAATAATGCAGAAGAAACAAGCACAAAAACATTTACACGAAACAGATTTGAACTTGTGTTGACTGCATAAGCACCACAACTATGTCAAAGCACATGCACTAACCACTAGGTCAACACTCTCCCATTGTTAGCAGTTGTACAAGCTACAAAGAAAACAAAAACACTGAATTCATATTTCATATTCTATTATGAAAGCATGCAGAATGAAGGGAGAATTAACATAACTGAATTTGAATACGTCACTGTTATAAAATAACAGCATACGTGGTAAACAGCCATTAAAGAGTGAATTTATTTACCTCTATCATTTGAGATAATGAGTCATTTTATTCAGCTTGACCACCAAATTAAACACATCAAAGATAAATGATTAATACCTAAAGTAGCCCAACTAATGAGACTTGCTTAGCTACAAAATCAGCATCCTAAATATGCATAACAGACTCTTGAACAGGCTTTTAAGAAACATGGCCTCAAAACCAGGTTCAGTAACTCTTGTCTGCATCTCAGTGAGCACTCAGTGCTGTTTCATTCGATTTTTGTAAGCAACATCCATCATCTCAACAGAACGAAACAGAGTGTAGAACATTAAGAGAAAAAAAAATGGAAAGTATTTGAATCCTTATGAAACTCACCACTTTGCTAACAGCAATCAGACAGACAGACACGCACAAGGAGAGACAGACAGACACGCACAAGGAGAGACAGACACACACACACAGACAGACACACACACACACACACACAGATAGACAGACAGACAGACACAGACAGACGTTTCTATGCTTTGTGGGCACTTTTCATAGAACCATTTTTGTATTTTTACATTTTCTGAAAAACATTTAGTACATTTTCTAATCAATTTTCCAGCTGGTGCCTACAATGCAGGTGACTTTTACCATCCTCAGGGAAAATAGGTCCCTTTTATGAGTGCCTTTATCAACACAAATTGTCCAAAACTAAGGTAAACACAAATTCTACCTATTTCCTTTGTGTCGGTTTCCTTCTACAGCCTATAATTTGGCTGAATGAAGCCCAGGAAAACAGGAGCCACAAATGTCGTGTTCAACAGTTTCTAGCTGATTAAGGTTGCCAGAGGTGTTATATCAGCGGACATCTCAACAGTGCGGCATTCTAATTCCTCGCCTGATTACCTTTCACTGCCACAGAAAGGACAGATGCAGGAATAAAGGCTGAGACTGGAACATTATCATGCAGGAGAAAATACCACCAGGCTCTTTTTATTGTTACATTATCATAAATAACAAGTCACACCTCACAGCATACTGCACATGCAAACTACTGTATGTTCCTCTGTATGACATAGTTCTAATTTACTGCCTGGTAAGTGCGTTAAACTTCCCTTATAGAAATTTTTGGTCTCATTTTGTTTTCATTTGGCAGTTTGAATGTCTATATTTTGCTTTGTTGCTGAAACAAGCATTTTCTGCATGCTATAATAAATGCCGGCACGACCCCATTATGATCAGGTAGAGGGATGTAAAGCATTAGGATCAGTGATACAGGGCACACAAATAAACATGCAAATATTTCAGCTGGCGATCTCTAGACAGATATTAACATAAAGGTCTTATTGCTCTCGTGGGGCTTCATAAAACATGAGCAGATAGATTGATATCAAGTCATGCACAAACTGAGAGGAAATTCTACAATGCAATACGGCTTTATTAATTCCCCTGAGAGGCAATTCAGGTTTGGGTGCACATAGTGGATGAGACAAACACACACACACTGGTGTGTACAAAATAAAGAGTTTTCTTCATATAATGGAAGTATTATGAAAACAAAAGCATCCAAGAATGATACAAATGTAAAATAGGGTTGTATATAAAATATAAATCAGATATAGGTGCGTTTGCAACTCACAAGGTTACTTTCATAGTACCTAATTCCTTTTTAGTAACAGAACTGAACAGATGCTCTTGCGAGAAAATGTTCCATTTGTCTGCCAATGGGAATATTGCATTCAGTAAATGAGGCTCATACACCCTGTGGAAAGAGCTGTTCTGATATTCAGTAACCACAACTCCAGGCATCATCACAGCTATTGAAGCAAAGTGACAAACTTTATTTTTATTTTTTTAGGTAATGAAATAATACCAGCTATTTACTAAATATAGGCAGAAACAGAAGCATGCATTCTGATGTAGGGTTGGTTTCACTACAATGGTTTATGCTGTAGGAAGGCAGAAATGACAGAAGAACTGACAGTCAAACTGCATATATCTGACCAATTTTCAACTTTATCTATGCTACTTATATCAATGGCAGAAATAAGCACATTCACAATAGCTACATATGTGGGAAAGCATTACTGTAATGACAGTATTATATTACAATGTAGCCATGATACTTGCCAAGCAAGCATTTTTTGTTGGTTCTGGAACAATATTTCTGTCAAAAAAAAAACCTTAACTCAAACCATAACCATAACTTACCTTTAAAATCAAAGTGAAACAATAGGTTGATATGAATGGTATATAAGCCACTCCAAATCTTATATTGTCCCTTAACCTAACCCTACAATCTGATTGGTTGATGTTGGTGAATTTTTTTTTTTTTTGGATAAAAGCGTCTGCCAAATGAATAAATGTAAATAGAATATATATATATATATAACAGCATGTCCTACATTCCCCTTTTCATGACCATGTGACTGTAACCAACTTAAGACAATTAAAGTGACCAATCAAAAGACCATGGTTAACCCCCACTGTACTGAACAAATAGCAAACCCCCGTATACAATACAAACCTCTTAGCTAATAGCTTTTTGATCAGTATCAGCTCATCTGTGGGCTGCAAAGGGGATTCATATGGTCTCTTCAGGCATGTAGTTGTGACACAGAAATACTGTGTTGTCCTACAGTGCTTCCTGCAACCCTACATAGAATAAAAAAGTAATAGAAAACAGGTGAATAGTTAGAATTTATAAAATTGGATATAGATTTTGATCTAGGCATACATTAAAAAAACAACTACATACTAAACAACTGCAAGAAGGAGAAATGTGTTACTGAACAGACTCCCTTATGCAAAATGAATAGTTTTAATTTTACTGAAAAATAATGCAAAATAACATCAAAATAATGAGGCTGGGTTTTAAAGTCCATTTTTAGTTCTAACACAACTACACATCTTTTTTGTCCTTAACATTTCAGCAAAGACAGATCTGAAAGAGAAAGAACCTGCTCTCATCTTTAATGGGGACAGCAAAGACAAGTGCCGGTGAAAGAGACAACAGGGCTGTGGTGATAGCATCAGAAGACTAGCACAGACGCTAATTAGAACAAACCATCCTTTCTTTTATTTACAGAGGGCAGAAGGTATGAAATGAATGAAGCCTTTTTAGTTACTCATACTAGTGTTGTTTAGAAGGTCCTGTCAGGCAAAAAAAAAAAACTAACAAAGAGGGCATTCCTGCCAGAGGACGCAGTGTACATGGGCATTCTTCAGTATGAAATGAGAAGGGCCAATTACCTCAGAGAGCTGTTCCACAGACATACACAAGCATTTGCCAGATACAGACACAGACCTGGATTTGAACTGCATTAATGACACCACAATGCATTGGCTGTTATATGAAGTAGCTGAAATATTTGATAACCCTTCAATGAATATGTTCACTAAGTTAAACACTGTAAGGTGTTTAACAAAACAAAGATTTTAAACACATACTGTTTTAAGATTACATAACATTCTATATTATATTTATTTGATCAAATCACTAAAATGGTTGTATTAACAACACACACACACCTGTCATGGTAATTTACCAACTGGTAATTTAAGGCTCTATAAAACAATAAATATTTTTGAAATAATTGAAAATGAGGTTTTAGAGAGGTAGCTGTGCTATTTCAGCCTTTCAGAAAACTACTGTGTGGTTGATGTTTTTCAAATCTCCCCATCAACTGAAACCACATACATCCAAAAACACATAATAAATGATCTATTCCAATTACTTTCATGAAGCTGTCTTAACTATGGGGTGCTGGAGTGGCTCGGAGGGTTGTTTCATCCAGTTCACTTTTGCCTAAAAGCAATCTGAATATTCCAAGCAGGGCATGATGTAATGTAAATGCTTCACATGTCTCAAGGTCTCTGCGTTCACACATCCATCCTGATTGATTCAACCAAAGCAAATGCTGTTCCCAGAGAAGGCGGAACATCTATCAGTGTCTAATCAGTATTATGAAGTGAAGTGCTACGTGTAAGTGCTTGTTTCAGTAGACCAACCAGCATTTACCCACATAACATTCTGTTTGTGAAACAGTAAACCCAAACTAGTTGTTTGCAATTGTTCTAACACCTAAATGACTGTTTTCATTACAGAAATGGATCTAAGATCCTCACACATCACAAATTTTTATGTCTCTCTCCCTTCGTCTCATATTTATGGCTTCATCCCCAAGCACTCCTTGTGTCTTTGTACAATCTTGGTACTAGCTCTGCTTGCTAATTAGCCTCACCTCAGATGTCCTGCTGCTGGGCGTGTCTAGTGTCTGGTATTTTTAGCACTAATAATGCGTGTCTGTGTTTACCTTGGATGCCATAGTGTCTAGCAGATGACAGGAGCTTTAGCCAACTTTATTAGAGTTACGAAGGGATTGAAGAAAATGAAAGGAGAAGCCAGTACACTGGGTGGAGATTACGGTGTCTTCACGGATTAATTCCAGCTGACCCATCAGGTCATCACTGGTGGCAGGCAGTGATTTCTCTTTCCGGTACTGTTGGTGATTCACCTCCTCCAATAGCTTTTAAATCATCACCGACATTAATAATATATGAGCAAACCCTGGAGAACATAAAATGTGTTTTTGTTATGCAGCACCATAAAAATAAAAGTCACAACAGAGACTTTCACATTTCTGTTGTTTCTAGACAGTAATGAAATAAAACAGACTCTTGTCTAAATTTCTTCAGAGAAATCTTCAGAGAAATCTCAGAGACAAGGGTGATGCTTAAAACAGAAATAGGAATGCTACTGGATTTTCTGTGCTTTGAAGAAGCAATATCTAAATGGCAATATTTCTTAACACTTATACTGTTAGTACCTGTACATCTACGTCATTTCCTATTACTTGTTTTACATTCATGAATAAAGCAAAGAAACAAGATTCAATAGAAGGACTATAGCCTTTCACTGAAAGCTAGCTTTACCAACAGCACACTGTCAGAGAAGCTAATTACTGATGAGAAGGCAAGATTATCCTCAGGGGAACTAATTGGTTTGAAGAAACTAGTGATTTCATGTAGATAACTCTGGAAAAAAATGCAAACATTGATTCCCTAAAGCAGAGGTTAGCCCACCAGTGTGGAGATTTTACCCGTGAGGGAACAGTTTCTCATCAAACTTGTGCAAGAAATATGTTGAAATCATTTTTCCTCATTTATAACCAAATAGAATATTTTCTTACATAGACTTACATGGAAGTTTCTCATTTCTCATGTATATATTTTTCATGACGAGACCTTTGCTCAACCTTATTCTCTGCCTACAGTCTAGTAAGTCTTTTCTTTGTCTGGGCTAAGTCAGTTCTGAGTCAGTTGTTCCTCAGGGATTTGTAATTGCTTCCAAAGTGCTGCAAGTTTCCCACAATATGCTCTAGATCATTTTTGAATGTGCCTTTATGAGCCTTTTAAAATAGTTCATGGGTTAAAAGGGTTTGTGCTGGTGCGCAGTTCACTGAGGTGCATATATAGTATGCAGTGGGGCTCAAAGGTCTAACATTAAATGTGGCATTCAAAATGTAACTTAAACATAGTGATAAACTTTTAATAAACCTTTTATTAATCTACTATGTACTTTTACAAAAGGTCAGATTTCCTTGTTTGTAGATACTCTGGTTTACTATATGAGGTTAAGGGTATGTAAAGCTTAATAACAAAGATTGCAAATTCAGATTCATAAATCAGCAGTTAACAGAGAAGACAAATCTTTAAAATAGGCATTATATTATATTTGGGTTAAAAAATAAATATAACAACAACAATGGTGAGCCTTTTCATCAATTTCTACAGCATTTTAAACAGGCTATTTGATACATACCTAAAAACCCCACCTCCGCTCCCTCAATCAAGACCTAGTAATGAACAACACAGTTGCAGGAATTCCTGTGTCCATTTATGTTTACAATGATTAACATCCTCTCATCAGCATCACTGGCATGAAACTCAGGAGAATAAACAGAAACTAAATAGCAACATTAGCTACTGAATGCACATTGGCCTTAAAGACTATAAATGATCAGAAATGATATCAGCCCACCTAAGCAACTAAAATGAATTGATCAATTAGAATTGAAATTACCCTGGGCCTTAAATTTCCATAATCAATTGCTAGTTCGGCCTGTAGATGATGAATTGTCCTCCACACCATATGCTGGGAAATGTGCTGTGCTGTATGATTTGATCTGGAGTCACATGCAATATCACGACTGCAGAGGGGCTGAAATCTGTAAGGAACATGGATTGCTTGGCATAATAATATCTGTAACACAAAAAAGATGCTGAAAAGAGAGAGAGCAAGAAAAAGAAATGGACAGATCATCAGTTCTTTGATCGGACAGATAAAAATAATTCCTATAAAAATAGATGCTTAGCCTGCCACAAGAGCTGATTTTGTAAGAAGAGGGTTTTGTAATACAGGTGTGATCCACATAAAAAGATGCTGTATTTATCCCCTGTTGTGCTGTACCAGGTTGTCTCACCCAAACAGTTTTTCAATGCAGCTGGTTCATCACTTGTCCATGACATACTTGTGCTGTTGCTGTGATATAACAACAGAGAACAGGCGAAGTGGAAAGTTCTGATACAAAAATAAACGGTGAACAAATAATCAAGGTTCCTGTGAACTTTTGTTAGCTACAGATCATGGCTGCAAAAGATAAAGGTGTTTGATCTTTTGGTCTTGGAGTGCCAGTTTCAAGAGGTGGCAAAGGTCTCTTTCACACAGAGGCAAAGAGAGAGAGAGGGAATGAGAGAGATGCAGGGTGAATTGACAGATGGTTACCATGGAGACAGAAAGAGACAACCACAGATAACAGATATGTTTAATTAGGAATTGAAGCCTTATGCTTTTCTTTGAGCAGGAGTTCACATCACACACCACACCAGCTTACACCATTGGCTTCATAGGAAATAAGCATATCAAACCATTCAAAATATGAGCAATGTTTTGAAAGTGACAGTCTTTACACTTATACAGACACTAGTTGCATTACAATAAGAAGGTTACAATAAGAAGGAAGAAAATATTGAAAAAATATTGGTAATAAAAAATGAAGACAATTCTATAAACCTAGTAACTGTATAAAATGTATAAAATATTAAATAAAAACACTGTATAAAATATCATTTGTTCATAGTGTGTAATTTGAAGTAATTAGAATATTATACATTTCCAAAGTGTAAACACACATTGTCTTGCATGGTCAAACACAATTAATGGATACATTTGTGTGAATGTATGCGTTTCTGTGTTTGGCAAGACATAAATCAGAGATGACACATTATTCCCCAGAGTATACCAAGACAGCCACATTAACACAGGAAGAGGCAGTGTCTGTGTGATATAGTGTCAGGAGGGGTGAGAGAGAGAAATAGACAGACAGATGGAGAGAGCAATACTAGTAAATATAGATATACTAGCTGGGTCTTCTTTCTGTTTACAGACGTGATGTAACCATGCAGAAAAATTACATTAAAATGACACATACCAAGAAACCAGACATGACAGCTTAAATTGTAAACCATTATTAATAACCTACTGTAGCAAATCAGGCTAAAGCTAGTAAACACTGGAGATGTCTTGAACACTGATCTGTTATGTACTTTCTCCATCTAAATAAATTCAGACTCAACCTAACATCAACAGTTTGTGATAACACACAAACTAAGGTTTTAACACACCTAAAGTCTTATGTATTTAACTGTTATCATTCACAATTGCTTCCAAATAGCTTAACCTTCAGTGAAACACACTGTTGTCAGTGCGTTCCACATCCATACAACTTTTTCCTCTGGACAGATGCGTAGAGAAAAGACCACTTGTCACTCCTTATTTCTTTTACACACCATTTATGAGCATAAACTGATTTGATTCATTTGAAAGGACATAAAGTAGATTAGTTGCATGAGCCAGCTATGGCAAGCAGGAAAGGACAAAAATAATATAATAATATAATATAAAAATAATATAAAAATATAAAATAATATCTGACATAAGTGACATTCATAATGAGTTTAGCTTATTAATGCAAGAACATTCTGTATGCAACTTTAACTGAAAGCTTATATTGAAAGTACTGAAATGTTTAACATTTGTTATAACTGCCATTTACAGAAGTCCATTAATGATAACAGAAGAACAGTCTGTGTACCAGGAAAGAAATAATCACTCTATAGTTAGTCACAAAGCATTAAAGCAAAGATCCACTGAACATTTACTTCTTGTTTAAGGCATGTCTTGTTCTTTTTGTTCTTCTGGTAGATAGTAATACTTCAAATTAGAAAAGGATTATGGGAAACGATCACAGTTTAATCTTATAATGCCTCTCCAGTGGCCATGCAGAGCTTGGCTGTACCGTTGCGAATGATGTAAGAAAAATGATGTAATCAATTGATGGAGCGGAAGAGACATTTTCAATAATTCTTTAGAAATTATTTCAAATTATTAATAAAACATTTTTTCTACTTTTAAAAAATGCCTCTTGCTCTGCTGAAAGTATATATATAATTGATCAGACAGAGTATGCTGAACGCTTACTGCAATAGTTATTCTGTTAAATTTCCTAAATTTTGTCTGATATACACTAACCTACAAATACAAACTTAAAACCAGGACCACTTGTAAAATACAAACAATTCTCTATAGATTTAAACAATTGTCTACAAAACAAAAAACAAGTATCAAAAATCAGAATCAAGTATAAGCTTTTTAATATTCCACAAGTGACTGTAAAGTATAAAATTCACCTAACAAATTGCCAGTCAATCGTTCACACAATAGTAAAAGTAGAATATGCCTGTATTATATTCTGCCATTAATCTGCTATTAGCACTGAAACTGTTAGCACTAAAAGTTGTCCATCTTTGTCAATAATGCTGAAGAGGCCACTTACAGTAGATGACATCCACACTGCAATTTTGTTCTCTAGATTCTGTACAGATTCACTATGATCCTTAACCATGAAATTAGAATTCCTGACACAAAGACACATTGGAACAACAGGACACCTCTAGACCAGAATGCCAATGACCAGAAAGTGACTAGCCATGACTCAGAGAGGATACAGAAATAAACAGCAGCTATCTACTTCACAACAGTGCAGGCAGAAACAGACAATGATTGCACTGAAGATGTTGAGATGGTGCTGTTAGGTACTCTTAACAACAGCAGGGTTTAGGGGAATAGATTTAAGCTGAAAAACACTTTTGATTCACGGGTGAGATAAGACAGACAGTCTTGGGGGGAAAGAAGCAAGGGCCAGAGGGCAGAGAGAAAAAAATTAAATGACTGACCTGGGCCTCCTCTGTTTCTTTCTTTATAGCTTCTGCCTTTTAACAGCCATCCGTCTTGTCCTTGAATCTGACAGGCTTGGGTCAGACAGATTTACCAACTGATGGCTGTCAGCAAGGGAGAATAGAAAGTCTCCAGAATAGAAAGTCGTGCCTCAGGGAGGCATTCAGCAGTCTGTTTGTGACCCTCTTTGCGAGATCAGATTTAAGCAAATGTAAACAGTGGTCTTTGTGAGGACCTGCATGCCTATGTGGAGAAACAGCCTAAGAAATATGAGTTTGCAGAAAGGGGCTGGAGCGAAGACCTGTTGAACATATTGTTACATAGAAAGTCAATGACAAAACAAGAACCAGTGACTTGCTGTGATGCATCTTAGCATGCCATATTTAAAATAAATGCAAGTTCATGTAAGTTTTAAATCTTTTTGTATTCCTCTACAGTCTTGTTTGTTTTTTCTGATAAATATCTTTTTTTGAAACTTAAAAAAAAAAAAAAAATTAGCAATGCAAGCTAAAGTTTACAACTGTTTAAATTTCTCACTAAAAATACAAATTTAACTGTCTTGGCTACTTCAGTGTGACATTCATTTCAAATTTGTTCTTTCTGCTTTCTTATCTGCAGAAAAATCTGTGCATGCCGTGCTGTCACATTCATCCGTTTTATTCATTTGTTCATTACATGGAATGAATTTGAAGAATCTGATAACAAGTGTCTATTCACAGCACACCTGCCTCTGAAGGCAGAATACTGGCATGCGGTTCTGCTAAAATGCTGAAAAGCTTTTGGAGGCATGCATAACCATATTGATTTCATCTGTTAAATAGGAGGATGACGAAGGAAGGTGGGGTATTATTAAACTCAACAGATGAGAAATCATATCAGCCTGTGTCCCGTCACCTGTGGAAAGCACAGATATCAACTTATAATAGGAGGTGAGGAAGCCTTTTCCTTTCAGTCAAAACCAATATGATGATGCGATAACCGTTTGTGCAATTAGGTCTTATTATGGACGGAGGACAAAAAGAAAGGGGGCGAAAATGAAGGCTTGGTAGCGACAGAGTCTCCAGGGTCACAACAGAGGGAAGAAGAAAAAAAGTGACACTTCTATTGTGTGCTGAGTCCCTGAGTGCATACTAATGTAAGCTTGCTGAAACGCACTTTCATTCCTAGGGACATAGACGCATTCTTAACCCCTCTGTCTCCCTCTCTCTTTTTTTCTTCTTAGTTCTGTTTCACACTGTCTCTGCATGCGTAAGCAGTGCGTATGTATTTTGACGTTCATTTTAACAGGTTCCAGCGTTGTCTGCGTAAGCAGCCTAGTGCTTGCTGCGAGGCATTAGACATACTGCACCTTCAAATCAGCATAGAAGAAAGTGACTAAGTTAATTTATCAATGCAATCTTCTCCCATATAGGTATTTAAAGTAATGTGAAAAAACTGATGTGAACTACTCACCCATCATTTGAAAAACACTGTCTAACGGCCTTGAGAGTGTACAGATAATGATGGCTGTACAAACAGCACTTCTTGTTCAATAAATGTGACTGACTCCAGGACCTCAAGATCTTGCTTTATACACTTTGTTTCACAATTCAGTGAATCCTGACTTAGTAAATCTGAGCTTTGGATATAAATGTGTAAATGTCTTCATACCAAATTTACAACCTGCCATTTTCCTCAGATGAATAGTCATTGGTTCTGGGGCAATGTTCTTATCATCCAATCAGATTTTAGTGTTAGTCAAAGGGGCTGGGTTTCAGTTTGTCATTGAACATTCCCTGCTTGGTTAAATCACCCAAAACAGAAATCAATTTCAGGATAAATGCTCCATGATTGACCTGCTGATTGAAAAGACAAACCCCTCTCCTCTAGTCAATATCACTTGTTTCAAACACCTGTCACCCAGTTACATTTTTAAACACCCTGCTATGTAAATCTGCCGTATAACAGCTTTAATATAATCTGAGGACTGTGTTGCCTGGTGTTGTTTTTTTTTAAACAGCACAGACATTCTGCAACACATAAGGCTGTGTGTGTGTGTGTTTGTGTGTGTGTGTGTATGCAAAAAATGTGCTACAGGGAATTGTTGACTCTCTGAAGATGACACAGACACATGTACCTCTAAAAGCCTGTGCTGGAAAGCTACAGAAATAAAAGATAAAGAAATGAAAGGTAGAAACGAAAAAAATAGATGAAAGTTGGCAACCACACAGCTGTCATCACTTGAGCGCTTTATATACTGTGCCAGTGAAAGTGACATAGACTTGACAGATTATCAGGTATAGGATTAAGAGAAAATGGCATTTAACATTTAAGCTTTTTATCGTCTCTCTCCCAGTCACCTAACCATATGGTCAGCACCAAGCACCATTAAACAGAGCTTCAGATGAACATGCTAAGATAGCTTTCAGACTGACAGGAACAGTACCAGAATCAAAGACTGTGACAGAACAGTTAAATAATTCCTTTGTAATATATGCCACTCGTAGTGCAGTTAATCACTACAAAGGGTTCAAAGGTTAAAAGTTTTTCCTTCGCTTTTGTAGCTGCTTTCACAGTAAGCTATAATTTCACTGGTTCATGATGCGTAAGCCTCAGACGTTTCTGTATGGAGGCGTGTGACGCTTACAGTGACACCCTCATAAAAAATGTGCTCCTGTGGTGTTACTATACTTATACCTGTCAAACCAATGTAAGCTCACCTTGACAAATTTATGTTACTAGCCAGGAACATAAACCCCTGTTAGCGGACAAATGTCCCAACACATTTAATAACCAGATTGTTTGGTTTTAACCTCAGGGCTGCGTGTCTGGCTACTGTACTTCTCTCCTGCTTCTCTCCGCAGTTTTAATATACAACTGTGAGGGCCTGCAGCTTTTACAACATTTACAGCCGCTGTAATATGGCAAATGGAGCGAGGATGAACGCTGGAGCAAACAACAGCTCCTGGCAGGGTAAGCCAGGAGAGATGAAGCAGAAGAGATGAAAGACCAAAGTAAACCCCCACAGAGGAGACCTGAGGACCATCAGAACCACATTAAAGAGAAGAGAGCATGAAATATTCTACATTGAGCAACTCATCCCTCCCTGGTGAAGGACAGTGAATTACACTGAGATTGTGAGATTAGTCAATCAAACTGAGGTAATTTACAATAAAAGCCTTACAGAAGGTACAGAAACAAAAACAGCTTGGGTAATTGGAAAAATCTGTGATAAACTAAAGATTTTAGTGTAAGAAGCTTTGATTAAAGCTGCAATTCATACTTAACTCTATATTATAATTTCTGTTTAAAACATTCTGTTTGAAAAATTGCAAGTTATGAGTTACTGCTAACAGATGTAGGAACAAGCTACAAACACCACCATCCTTAATACTCACACATACAATATCATAACTGGGTCTTTTTTATGTTTACAAGCATGACAAAACTATAAGTCAAACTGAACCTGACAGCTCAATTTAAAAATCATTATTATAAACTTACTGGGGTAAATTAAGGAGAGCATTTGAACAGCGATCTGTTATGTATATCCTTAATAACTCAAATTTGTTCATTTTTAACAAAACATACACAAAACATACACTAGGGGAAACAAATCCCCTTGTGGGGATTGTGGGGAACGGCATAAATGTGGCACATACTATTCAGACCTGCCTAATACATATTCCTCCTCAATAGTTAGCACCACTCACCTCACTGACAGTACATCACTTACAGCATTTAAAGCTGTAGTCACATGAATTACTGTCTCATAGAAAATAACTGACATACCTCCTCAGGGTGCCGACAGCAATCTCTGTGCATGTCAACGTTGCATAATAAGGGTAATATTCATCAGAGCACCAGTATTCTTCAGATGTTTTTCAGCAGTACATGGATTCACTTCACACCTCTGATAATTGCATGTGTCAGTGCAGCATGGAGAATTCTTTCACAGATACGACAGGGTTTCTGAAGTCCACCGCATATAATCAAAAGATGCCCTTTGAAAAGCTGACAGAAATGCTAGGATGCTATCATCCCGGCGGCACCACAACTGCAGCTACAAATCTGGAAGCATTTTATTTCTGAAGACATCTCAAGAGGAAAATCTTCCTGTCTGGGAAGAACACCAGGCTTGGTGTTTTCAGCTGGTGACTGTAAACTGCTGTAATGTATCCATATATAATTTTTCTTTCTTTATCATTGAAACCAAAAGCATTGCAGTGAAATCACCGCTGCTTAATTAGCGACTGTAATACCAGAAAAATATGTGTGATAATTAATTGTGATATCTTCATTAAGTGTTTTTCTTGTGGAATAATTGAATAACTAAGCTGGTGAACTGGGGTGAGAGAGCAGGTAGGTTAGCTATGATTTATTAGACTTTTACTGTGAACCAAGGCCATCATTAGACATAAATTACACCCAGAGCTCAGCCTATTACTGCAGTGTCAGATTATAATGCACAGCTACCTACACATTTAAATGAATTAAATCAAAGTTCCATTATTTCAGGATTTTAAATTTGAAGTTTAATTGTTTCATCAAGGTTTGCAAGAAACGGTAATACCAGAAATTATCATGGAAAAGATCTATTTAAATTAACATATGAATGTCAAAAATATACAGTAGTTTACATAGTTTACTAGTACAATAATGGTATTGAGTCAAAACAGCTAATTATATTATGTATAGCTTTATCTCTTTAGCTAAAGTGTAAAGCACTATCTTCACTTCTAGCAGGTAACGTGACTCATGGGCAGACATACTAACCGCAGATGTGCGTGTGTGTAGCTATAAGTATACACTCAGACAAAATTACCTGCTTGGTCACATTTGTGGATAAGCCATAGTGAAGTGAAGTGTAAAGAAGTGAAGTGTAATGAAGTGTAGTGAAGTTTAATAAAACGTGGCCTTTGTTTTCACTAGAAACATACTAACCAAGTCTTTTTTCAACACAGGTGTAAAGACAATACAAGACTTTTCAGACTACATGATTCAAATGAAGTGGTCTGGCTAAATTCCTCACATGAAGTCATTCATTTTAAATAATGATCTGCTGTTGTAAATTTAGATACTTCATTATACCGGCCCCAAACCTGTTTATCAGTGCAGAATGAAACCAAAACCCTCATTGGTCAAAGTCTCTTTTATTCCAGACAACCCACTGAGAAGAGGTTTATAAAGATTATGATTCCAAAGATCTTGGACAAATCTGTCATCCCACTGTATTCTAGCAAACTCATCACCTTCCAACTACATCTTAATCCTTCAAAATTACTGAGTGAAGAAGCTGCAAAGAGGATATGGCAACCCGCTGATAAACAGGTTTCCATTTTGTCCAGTACTAGATGTACTGGACAAAATGTAAAAGTACATTATATTCCATGATCATGGACTATTTACATAGTTAAAACGGGAAACTTTTTTCACCCCCAAAATGACAAATATTCATGTCATGCCAGATTAGTACGATTCACATATTAGGAAGTATCCCCAGGGATTGGGGATACTTCCTAACTCTACAGAGTTATTAATAACTTCACAGAGTTATTGTTTAAGGTTTGGGATATACTCAGATTCAGAATTTTAAAAACATTGTCATTGTAAGGAAAAGAGCAGCATTGAGATTCTTTAAAATCTCTTTGAGTTCCGCAAAGGAGAATAATATGGGTTTGGATGCGTGTGTTCCTGAAGCACTGATCCTAGGGACTGAAGGGGCTGTAAAATCAAATTTAATCTCCAACAAACTGATTCTTCATGCACGAATAAAGCAGCAACGAATGTATCTCTCTGTTTGCATAATGATACTGGGAGTAATGTTCATCCTCAAATTAAATGACTGTGATCAAACTGATAGCGAGCAGACATGCGGTAAGTCTTTAAAGAGAAGTGGAGTCAACCTCACAGACACTGCAGACTCGCAGGCTTCTTTTAATGACTCTCGGTCTTGTTTTCTGTTTCACATCAGTGAATTTAATTTAGATTCAATTTGGATTGTTAACAGATAATGTTTAAAAAAAACAGGATCTGATTTGGGCCTTTGGGACACAAGAAGAGCAAATTTCCATATTATAAAGACACCATCAGTCTAATCATTTTGTCAATGTGTTTGTTTTGATTAGTAACCACTATTTTCTTGCTCTCTAGTAATTCAGTTTCATTGTTGTTAACGCCGTTTTCCTGTGATTTATGCTCAAATGCCTTCCAGTCGTGCCTCAGTGTCTGCTCCAGCGAGACCCATCATGACACTCCACCGAAGCGATGCAATTAAAGACGGTGGGGAACAAAATGGAGTTTTTAATCAATATGTAAATGAGTCATTTGTTGGGTTGACTGACAGCAAAGTAAGTCTGTGTGTATGTGTGTGCAGCCACAGGTTTGATTATACGTGAGGGACACATCTTTGAAAATGTGCTCAACAAAGTGAAAAATGTCAAAAACCATTTTAGGGATTTTTTTTCAGCGGTCTCTTCTAGAAAATATGAGCGCATATGTTAAATCACGTTTTACTTTAAATCTAATAATGTCAACAGGCTTGTATGAGGGTTAGGTGTAGGATTATGGAGTAGAAGACATGATTAATCTGGTATGAAATTAACTGAAGTCTAGACGGATGTTCTCATAACAAACGTGTGTGTGTGTTAAAGAACAGCATCAAACAGTGAATTTAAATAATTTCAAGCAAGGATTCCCAAGGAATCTATATACTAATAAGATAATTAGCCTAAATATGCTGTTGTCTAAGGTAATCACAAATGAAAATGCATAATGTTGATTATATTATATACTTCATAGGACAGAACAAATTACAAATTAATACAAGAGAAAAAGACATCGTCACAAATACAACGAAAAACACATGGGAGTATCTCTATTTAAATTGTGTCAAATTAAATATGTATTAAATGTATCAAATGAAATATGTAGAAAAAGGCAGGGAATAAAATATAAAGATATTAAAAATAAAATATAATAATGGAAAGGAAAAAATAAATAAATAAAAAATGTACATGCTTAAGCAGAAGAAACATCAAAATGATTCCTATGCACTGCACACACAAATCTATATAAAAGAACAAAAGTGAAACACACACAATACAGTGACAAACACTTGAGATTTGATACCAGGTGCCCTGAAAGAAAATGAGATGGTCTGAGAGAACCTTGAAATAAACTTTAATAAGAGTCAGAGTGGCTCACTCTTTCATTCCCTTCATGAAGATGTTCTTTCTGTTTCTTCACTGCTCTGAGTGTGAGAGAGTGCAGCTGTCAAATCAGTGCAAGGAAGAAGAAATCAGACATGACAAGACTAAACCCTGAGAACTGCTGTCTCCATAGCCAACATTCAATTACCTGAGACTATCATAAGGACAACAGAAAGGCAGGCTGGACTCTGCCTTTCTCACCAAGTCCTGATGAAATTCAAATT
>JBAJNP010002128.1:0-51467 GCA_036877545.1 Yasuhikotakia modesta | reverse complement strand
AACTTAAATGCACTGGAGGAAACTTTGATGCACTGCTTTGTTAGTGTTGTGTTGTAGTTTGTTGGGGTTACGTGTAAATATGTTTCACATTAACTCACTAGTGTGCACTATTATGTGTACAGTACTGTGTGTAGACCTGATTTAGTGGGAATATTGTGAAATGGTTTTTAGGTGACTTCTTGTGCAGCACAATAAGCGTGTCGGCTCTGATTCATTGGTACTGGTTCTGTAGGAAACAAGTGCTGAGATTTCCTGGCAAGAGAGTCCAAAACGACTCCATAGTTCTGGTCCAAAGTCCTGTATGCTGTCTGTCGTTCTGCAGTTCTGGACTGAAACGCACTGTGATGTTGGGTTTGTTGTGTTGGCACCATTTGAATCATGAGAGTCCAGAATAAATCAGCTCAGCATGAGTTTGAGTCTGTCATTACTGCCTAAATACTGTAGCAGTTAAAGTCGCTTTCACCGCTCAAGTGTGCAACGTATTTTTATTAAACACAGCAACGTTTTGAAAAGAAAGCTTTTCAAAGCAACTCTCTGAAATATGCCAACGCTATAAAGTCTGCAGCGAATTCACAGTTGGTCAAAAGTTACGCTCCAGTGAGGCAGATGTTTGTGGTTTTGAAATCCTGAAGTTAAATCAAAGTGGAGGTTTTTCTCTCCGGCTTATAATGAATTAAACACGGATGCAGTTGTAGAGTTGGGAGCGTTTGTTTATGAGTTTGACAGTTGTGTCAGATGACCGTACGGGTCGAAAATATGTGTTCAAGAAACCGATAGCTTAAAACGTCTTCAAATCCCATTTTGACAACCGTTATTACTCCAGTCTCTTGGAAAAATGCTGTTATAGATGTTTTGAGATTAGAGGTTTTCTCAGGACAGAGAGGAAATTCTGTAACGTTTTGCAGTTGTGGAGAATTCAGAGTCCCCAGCCACTGCGTGTGTAAGTTTTCTTCATAAAAATGTCTGTTTCGAGACGTCCTTAATGAGAAGTGAAATACAGATGATATAAATCAGGTTTACCTCAGCTCCAGATTTTTCACTATGTTCACAGAAAGACAAACCTGAGAGAAAAATTCAGCACTTTTGTTTTTGTCATTTTTCTTTCGGCGTGAGCACATTGATGAACACTGAGTTTAACAAATCTTTGTATGAATCTTCATTCAATCTGTCAGAGTAAAAGACCCAGAGAAGATAAGCAGAAAGCATTTTCCAGTCCCCTGACATTATAAATGGACGGCGATGATGAAACAGACATTTATTGGAGCGGTTTGGCTTACGCACTCGGCTGGTGTGGCGGAGGTTTATATTGGTAATGCGTTGGGTTTCAGAGAGAGGATGAGTCTGTCTTTTTAAATGATAGGTCTGGGTGTGTTAAGAGTTTAAACTAAATCTGTTGTGTTTCTGAGGCGGACGGCGGCCCCTCACACTTTGACCCCCTCGAGGGGACTAAGGTCAGCAGCTGATTGGTGATCGGGCGAGAGCAGGGCCTGTTACTTCCTGTCCCTTCATTGCTTCTGTTCCACACGATTTTACCACAGCAGAACCGACACATTTTACCAGTTTTATTGTGTCGCTTTTAGTTCATGTGTTCAGTGTTTTCACGTCCCCAATACAGCAGACGAGGACTTTCTCTCTCTATCTCTCTCTCTCTTTCTTTCTTCCTGTGTGTGTGTTTTGGAGAAAGACATTATTAATAGCGTGTGACAGACGGACAAAAGAAGAATTTAACTCGTGTGCAGTGAAGGCAGCGAGGTGTGTTATGAAAGAAACCATTGACTAACTATTTGGTCTTTCAGAGCGCCAAATTATTACAGGCTGACAATGGACATGGGATCTTTTCTTCATCTCGTGCTGTATGTGTTTCTCTCTGAAGAGCGTTTCAGCTGAAGAACAGCCTTTCGCGTCTGTCTCCTGAGAACGCCAGTGATTTATTTTTTAATTAAAGCGCAAGATTTATTAAATGGAAAAAGTTGTATTAATATAAATCGTTTGGATTGCAGCCGCTGTTACTTTGTGCTTTGTACAGATTTATGAGACGACCAAGATAACGATTTTAGGTTGTAAGAGTGAACGCTTTTCTAATGTTTCCCTTAAGTAACAAAGCATTACAGATGCTATTTTGAATGTTTTAGAAACGTGTTAAGATTGTACTGACCACAAGAATGTATTGACAGCTTTGAAAGAACGTTTAGAAAATGTTAGACAACGTTCTGAGAATGTTCCTGTTAGCTGGTATGTCTTGGGAAATAAACTCAGATAGGGTGAACTAGCGTTGTTGCGTCAGAAGCATCGGTCTGGACAGTTAAGCTTTGTTGCGAATGACAAAGGCACATTCTCTGCGGAGTGACACGATATGTTTGTCACTTTGTATGAAATAACATGTGCGAATGGAGTCAAACAGAGTTCAGACTCTTTCTCCGCTGTGATCTGTCTTTCATATTGTTAATGTTGCGTTGAAACAAGAACTGGGATGAAAAGAGTCTGTTATGTTTTCTTTCTCAGTCTCACCTCAGAACACATGCTGAGATCGTATGTAGGACAGTTTCTTAGTCTTTTGATGGTATTATATATACATATGGTATTTTTTCCCCTGAAATGGCTTAAAACCGTGAATTTTTTATTAAGCCATTTTTTGACCAAGCAACCACATTTTAAAATCATTAAATCAGGTTTTTTAAGCAGTTCACCAAACAGGCGGTTTGAAGTGATTCATGCAAATTGAACTGTAAGAGTATCTGCTACTACAGGGAGTATAGAAACATACATTTAATGCATCGTCCGGCCCCGTATGTGTGTCAGTGCTTTAAAGCTAAATAGGTCAGATTAGCCCTATATTTAATGTGCTGAGTTTTACAATATTAATAGCTGTAGGCTTATCATGTTTTATCACACATAGGTTTTCATGTTTTATCACACACACATTCATTCACACTTCCACGACTCGATGGCTTTTGTTACGGTGCAACGTTCAGAACTGTTTGATGGCTGATGAATAAACAGAAGCTGAATGTTTATGAGATCACATCCCCGTCCTGCAGCCGTGTGTTTACACTGATTCATGTGTTTATGAGGAGAGACACTCTCACTCCAGTCTGACTGCAGCCCGCCGGGGTCAAGATGAAAGTTAATTGGCTGCTGGGATTGTTGAACTTTTATCGGCGCTTGTGTTTTATTTCCACTAAACGGGAGGTTCCTGTGAGCCGCTTTTCAAGAATCCTGTCAGCTTAAAGAAACGTTCCACCCCCAAATCTGAAAATCATGTGCAGATGCTGACGTTTCAAACCAGACTTTGTTTACGCAGCGTAGCGAAAGTCTTTTGAAGAACTTTGTGAAGAATGAAAAGTGAATTAAAGCTAATGAGTTTTATAAAAGTGGTTTGACTTGTGTAATATATTCCAGGCGTGATCAGCGTGTGATGCGTCGTATGGAAACTTTAACCCTACTTGTGTTCCTCAAACGAAATATTTAGGAAAACTGACTTAAATGTAAAGGATAACAGAATTTATGAACTGTCACTTTAAGTGTAACACGTAACATTTCTGCATGTTGTCTTTCTGTGTGTTTATGTATGCGCCGGTGCGTTCTGTTCACACATTGTGTCATCTTGTGCAGTTCCAGGCGAGATCAGAGTCCTCCGTGCTTAGTTAGCATGTTGAGTTCACACATGGCCTCTCTGATGTCAGTTTGGCTCTGTGCAGCGAGCAGATTTTTTTACCGGGGAGGCAACGACAAGCGCGTCTGTTTATCTGTCAGGGTCCTGCTGGAGAACACAACCCACCAGCGCAACTCAAACGCAGTCGCAACTCAACGCGCCGCTCTGTTTTCATGCGACGTTTATTTCTACCTTTCATGCTTCCTGGACATTTTCTTCTGTCTCTCTTTCCTCGCTGTTTTCATTGGCGTGATATTAGCCTGTTGAGAGAACGTTAGCTAGCGTTGTGAGAATGTTCCCTGTTGGTGGGTTAGCACATTTCTGTATGAAATTTGAGTTAATATAATGCATCCAAGCATTTATGGTTTCAATATGTTGTAACTGCAGTTTATTTTTGTGGGTTAATTTCGTTCAGCAGACACAAGCTCTGTGGAGGGTTGGAGGAAATGATCTGTAAATGAAGAAACGTTTTTTTGGTCTGAAATTGGCCTGAGAGGTTAAAAGCACGCGAGACCCGTTTAAGGACTTTGACATTCTCTGACATTTGACCAAACCAGGCGGCAGCGCTTGATGGAGCGCATTAAAAGGAGGAGGTCGTCATGGAGACCCCATGCCGGGTGACGGTTGGATGTGTGTCCGGATGAATAATTTAGTGTGTGTGGAAATGGATTCCAGGGAGATCTCAGCCTTACACACACACACACACACACACACACACACACACACTTACACTCACTTAAGCATGTGACATGGTAAACCCCTCATGTCTGGTGTCATAGCTACAGTAAGCTACTGTAAAAGAGACAGCCGTTATAAACGCTGTGTGAAAGGGCTGTTTTTAGTACAAGTTACACCGTGAGCTCAGAGCGACACACACCCCATAATAGCAACACTCCAGCTGAAAAACGGTGCCTTTAGAAGTTGTGTACAAACGTGGGAATAGATCAAGACACATTTACAATTCAGCTTGTGTTTTAATCTCTCTTTATATTGAAAGCAGTATTTACACGAATCATTTATCATCTAATCTCACCTGCAGTCTTGCATTAACAGTGTTTTTTTCAGCGTTTTGTATCCATGAAAGTTTTTCTAAACATTTAGAACATTTAAAAACATCATTAAAGTTTACTTAATGGAAACGTAAGGTTAACGTTCCTACAACCTAAAACTACTAGAGGGGTTGTCTAACTAACACAGATCAGCATGCAATGTAGGCTTTAGTGTTTGTTTATAGTTTAATGTTAAGAGGTATCCAGTGATGTCACAGGAAGTTGAGAAAACTTGCCTGTCAGGTGGTAGTTTACGGTCTGTAAGCATTGCCATGGTCATGTCCTCCTCGGGGGGGGTTTCATAGCTAATAAGGTGCTGTGCGGTCTGTAGGGTCAAGCTGTGATGTTTCTGTGGGGCTAATTAGGCCTCATTCAGCTGATATGTCGTCCATGAAGCACATCCGCTCATTCATTGGTGGAGATCAGAGACCACATGATCTCTCTGTTACATCATGAGTGATGTTGAGTGATGTTGAGTGATGCTGAGTGATGCTGAGTGATGCTGAGTGATGCTGAGTGATGCTGAGTGATGCTGAGTGAGCTGTCCACACTTAAACAACTTTCAGATAAACTGGCTTATTAATTAAACCTGCAATCTGTAATTTTTGTCTCTCTGTCGCCATCTCTGTTCAAACTGTGTTTCTCTGTTTAAACTAAGTCAAATAAACTAAAATAACATTTCCAGGGAAATTGGATCTGACAACTTGAATGATAAATCATTATTATAAACCTGCTGCTGTGAATCGGGGGAAGGTAAGGAGTTTTTTTGATACTGATCTGTTATGTATTTGCTCAATAACTCATTTTGTTTTTAACAAAGTTACAGATTGCAGCTGTAAGCACTGAGCAGTTTATACTGTGTACTGTTTGTGTAAACTATTAAGTGTGTTAAATAAGAACATAATTCCCTGTTAGCTAGGTGGGCTGTAACATTAAAGATTGTATGTTTAAAACACGGTGCGTGTTTTAAGGCATTATCCTCTAATTGCCCAAAGCTGCTGTACAAAAAATGTAATCAAACTTTATGAAAACAACATTTTTAAGGTCAATGAATGTTAATCTCACCCAAATAGTCTCACAGTGGCTTTAAAAATAATATTGAACATGTACGGTATATATGCATAATTCGTACACCTTCCCTTATCAATAAGTGATTTAAAGCTCAAAGGAGCCGTTTGAATGGGTTGTTTTCTAAAAGGACACGATTCAGTCTCTGTTGTTATCGAGTGATTGACATACAGGTGAGCAAACACTGACCTGCTGTGGGCTGTAGCTTATCTGTAACAGGAGCAGATAAAAGGAGGTGTGTTTCACAGGAAACTGAGGGAAAAATAAAGGATATTTCATCCAAATATAGCCCCTCAATTCTGTTGAAACACAAAAGCAGGGGTTTAATATGAGTTGTTATTAGTGATGTTTGTTTCTTTGTGAATTCAGATGTGGTGTGACACAGGAATGAGGGGTTCATGTGATTCAGGGTTGAGAGAACTTGACAGATTCTTAGGACAGGTGAACAAATATGATCCTCACTGCTAACGTTTGTCTGCTAACTGTCTGTCTCCAGGAACCATCTTATTTTGTAGCCCCCCCTCTCTATAAATCATATACCCTCTGTGTTGATGTTTAAATAACCTCTACAGGGGCATAAAATATCTCTCTGGAAAAGATGCTTTGCCTTTTAAGTGGACTTTAAAATGTATTTTGTTTACTTAATAAGCACATATTTCCAGTCTTATTGTGCACGATCTGTCACTGCATTTTATTCCTAAGAAAAACGGTTTGTGTTTATAATCTTTCATTATAACAATTACTTGCTTACCGTTTGAAATGCCAACCATACCAGCTTTACCTGAACCACAAGGGTGGAAAGATTTCATTCAGCCCTCGTGGGGAACCGACCAGAACCGCTCCATCTCGAGCCACCGCGCAGCGCCGCCCGCAGCTTAAGTTCAGCTTGTTTGTTTTTGTTAACAGGCTTTGCCAAGATCTGAGTTCTTTCTCAACCTTTGGGGTTTGGTTGAGGTTTTGAAACAAAGCTTCAAAATAGTTTATCATCCTTTTTTCTGGAAGACCGTCCCTCAGCACTCTAAACAAATAGAGGAGAATGAAACGTTGGGTGTAGGCGCTGGGCAGCAACAGTGGAGATGTGTCAACTGTAGGGTTGTGTAATGAAATAATACCACCGCTACATACTGCCACCCACAAAACGTGACACAATTTTCTGTTGCTCCTATTCGGTTTCCTCTGGCTCATCAGATCTGCTCATCACAGGACACTTTATCTCAGAACCATCGCTGGTCCCCCCGAATCTCACTGCAATGTCACATTCAGTTACAATCTTTATTCTTTTGAGCAGAACTCGTGTCAAATGACTGGACTAATGGTTACTGTAGGAGAAATCAGTTGAATGTGATAACATCACAATTAAAGTTTGGAAGAATGCTTTCATGTTTCCATTAGGCAACAAAAACATTAATGTTTAATTACATTGAAAAATCTGAGTCCGTTTAAAACATCCACTTTTTTAGATGCTGTATTATTGTTATTGCTCAGTTTTAAGAACATTGTTCAAACTTTTAATTGTTACTTTTTTGTGTAACAAAGTGTTTATGATATGTGATATGTAACGTTAGAAAAACTTTTACTAACATTACTGCGGGAACGTTTTTGATAACTTTGAGGGAACCGTAAGAGAACATTTCTTGTAAACTGAGCCTGATTTGGCAGGTCTCAGTATGTGTTTGTGTGGAGTTAGATGCAGTTGGACCCTAGATCTACTCACTGAAAACATCAGTACAGACCAGCATGATTTAGCTTGTTGTGTTAGCTGGTACGTTGCCTGAAATCTTCATTCATGCTAAATATTCAGTATTTCCAGGAAATAACACAGAACATCTGTGTGCTTACAGCCTAATGCAGCACTCTTTGATATTGGTGCATACTTATGCTGTACTCTGCTTAACACAGTTATCTAGATAGAAACATGCTCCTCTGATATCTCTGTTTGTCCTGGACCGTCGTTCCCCTCATACAAATCAGATTTTAGGGCTGGTTTAGAGGTCAGGTTACATTTAACCAGGTGATACAGGTCGGCACTTAAACATGCATTTGTCTGCTGGTGTAAATCAGACACGACCACGTTTAAACAACAAATGTGCTGTGATGTTATTTATATCAAAAACGCTATTTCTTAATGTCACAGAATTAAACAATGTTTAATAACAATCCTGTGCACAAGCATTAACGTTAAAATAATGTCTGAAAAACTGGACATTTTAAACATGTTTTTGTTCCTTAATGGGAATGTTAGGGCAACGTTCTTACAACCTAAAATTGCTGGAAATATAATCTTTTGGTTGACATATGAAACAGATTTTCCTGGATTTATTTCATGAGATAAACCAACAAAACCTGTATGAGGTTCAGATGAGGGCAGCAGCAGCAGCGGCACACTTTACAAACCCACTGTGACTTAGAAAAGCCCCTTAAGGACACGGCCAGTGTTATAGCTGGAGGAGAGAGCCAGCTTCATCTGAGCTGGAGAGAGAGAGATGTGATGATTCACACACACCCCCACAGACACACACACACACACAGAAACACACACACACACAGAAACACACACACACACAGAAACACACACACACACACAGAAACACACACAGACACAGAAACACACACTCACACAGAAACACACAGACACACACACACACACACAGTGTCAGGATGAATGTTGTGCAGTTGTGATGCGTTTGGCTGTTGGCGGCAGGCAGATGGAGCAACACGGATCTGTAGAAGCAGTTTGTGTTGCTTCTCTCAGGCAATAATGAGAAAACCACTTCAAAACAAACTCAGCGTTCTTTTTAATCGGCTAATGGGAGAAACAGTGGCTGTGTTTCTACAAGAATCTGCCAGGATGAGTTATTTTAGCTCCACTAAGAGAAAATCATTTTATCTGTGTTACATGCAGACCTTTAACCAGTGATCTCAGTTGTGTGTCTCTCAGTTTTACGTTGACTCTCATGCGCTTTGTTAGCCTGAGGAAAAACTGTAGCTTTTGTGCCAGATATTTGCATGTTTGTTGCAAAAGTCAACGTCACCATGCGAGGGTGTTCTGGGTGGTTGCCAGGGTGTTGCTATGTGGTTGTTATGGTGTTGTGAGTGTTTAGCATGCTGCAGTGGGGTTTCTGTGTTTTGGGCAGCTACGATCCACGAGATATTCTGGTCTGCAGAACTGATTCAGGTCTGAGCATTGATCACTCTGTGTTACGTTTACAGTCCAGCCAGTCACAAATGTATTTATTAGCCAAATAATAGCACCTTTACTTAACAACTGCAATCTGTAGCTTCTCCACAATTACCCTGCAATTTTGTGTTATGAACAGAGATGGCGGTGAGAGGCAAAAGTTACAGATTGCAGTAGGGTGTCACATTTAGATATAATTGAAATAGAAAGAAAGGATGTTACATACAGTGATTTAAAGTTGTTTTCTCTCTCTCTCTCTCTCAGGCCTGGTTGCAGAGGTACGGCTACCTCCCCCCCACAGACCCCAGAATGTCTGTCCTGCGGTCAGATCAGACCATGCAGTCTGCTATCGCTGCCATGCAGCGTCTCTACGGCCTTAATGTCACTGGTGCACTAGATACGAACACTATTGAGTGAGTATCACTGACATTTATACACCCTCCCTGTGTAAAACACACATTTTACACAGTCACACTCTCACACATTTACTGATCTGAGATCAGAAGCAATCACTCGAGCTTTACATGCAATGTGACTTATCACTCTAGCCTCAGGAAATGACATCATGACAGATTGACAATGCTGATTGGCTGATGGCACAATCCCACAATTCTGGTGATTTTAATGAGCTGAGACGTCACAGCAGCAGATGTGTATTAATTGTGAACACACAGGGCACTATTCACACAAACACAGAATGCTGACGGTACGTGAATGTCACCTGCAGCGTTACATCATAACTCTTACTTGAATTTCTTGTTTCCTTTTTTGCTTCTGCGTAGTGAAAACACCATAAGGTGAGACAGTTTCTTCTTCTGTGGTTTGTTCTCTCGCTGTCTCTCTCTTTCCTTCACTCTTTCTTGTCTCTGTATGAACTGCCTTACTTTCCTTGGAAAATGAATTACCTTTGTATTACCATGTTTGGATATTACCATGCTGGTAATTTTGCTGTGTGGTACCATGTAAACATTATGGTGTTGCCGTCCGATTGCATCACTGTATTATGGTACATCTGCAGTCATTTTGTAAGTGTAATCAAAGCTTTGATGTTCACCAGTGTCTCACACACACACACACACACACACTTGTGTGGTCTTGTTTTCCAGTAGAAATATCATAACATCCTTAAAATAAGATGCATTTTCTCAAGAAGCAAAACTGAATAAGTTATTAAAACTTGTTTTCAGAGATATTTTGAATTATGTTTGCGTTTCTTAAGCCGTTGGCATTTTGTTCTTGTTTTAAGCATAAATCTAATTCAGTGTATTTTTATTTCATTTAAGCGAGAAAAAAACTATTTGCCTATTGGGTATGAAAATCTTACCCAACGTCTTAATTTCATATTCATATTTTTTGGTAAATCAAAGAAAGTCTTGTTCTACAAATGTTTAGATACTTTAATTGGAAGACAAATTTGCTGATAAGAAAGAATTTTTGCAGCACATGTTCATCTGTAGTCATTATTAAATAAGCGTAGCATCATTAGCGTAGCGTCACCCACATTTACATTTCCTGCAGCTCGTAAAATGTCTTGCAGTGTAATTAATGGAGGTTTATAATTTGTTACTTAGGAAAGGTAAATATAAAATCTTCTCTAATTATACCTCAAACATAAATATTTCATGAGGTTGACCTCGTGTAAATGAACCTCACGGAATGTGAGACGGTTTTCTAGCATTCAGTGATAATGAATCTGGGAGTGTTTAATGTGTGTGGATGTGGTTGTGTTGGGAATGTGATGCAGTATTAATGAGTGTGTTTGTCTTCCTCAGCTGGATGAAGAAGCCGCGCTGTGGGGTGCCTGACCAGTTTGGTGGTGCCTCCAAATTTAGCGTCCGAAAAAGACGTTACGCCCTCACAGGGCAAAAGTGGCAACATAAACATATCACATACAGGTAACCAGGTGTTATATTTTTCTTAGTGTGTGTGTCTCTGTGTGTGTGTGTGTGTGTGTGTGTGTGTTTTGCATATTTCTACCAGAATTTATTGAGACTTTAAATAAAGAATGTGAAATGATAGAACTGTATGTTCCAGTGTTTATGTGTGATTTATGCCCTATAAATTATATTAACATGATGCCTAAACAAACAGTTCTTTGATAATCTTGCAGCTAAGGGTTTATTATGACCTACATTCAACTGCGATACATTTGCATTAAAATAATGCGTCTGGCGTCTGGCGTAAACATTAACGCACATATTACTCTCAGAGAAACGGATGTTCTTCCACCTAGAAAAGTAGTTCCACTCATAGGATGATTCAGACGACCTAACAGATCAAATAACAAACATTTCTTTACTGAATTATTTATAACTATGTAAGTGTCTTACAAATACAGAAATACACATTTCTGCTTTTAAACCCTCCAGCCTGCGATGCTCTGACTGACTCTGAGTGTATTCATATAAAAGTGTTTTATTTGATTTTCTGATCTGATGGGCGGGACATTATTTTCAGCGCAGCCTGTCACAGATGTTGTTGTCGGTCAGCTCATTATCACTCTTTAATGACAGCATACTATATAAATAAATAAGTAGACATGAAATATTGATTTTATTTGAGTTTGTGAGAAAATAGACGAGAGATGGAGAGATGAGAGACTCACAGAGATGCAAGAAACCAGTTGCCAGGGGCAACGGTCAATATATGTTTTAGCAGTCATTATACAATGCATTTTAAATATTGGTCATTTACATAATGTCACAAATACATCCCAGAATATTTATGTGAGTGGCCACAGAAGACCAGTGCACCTGATATTAAACAGTTCACTGAGATAAGAGAGAGAAAAATAGAGATTATGATTATGTAATGGAATAAAGGCTGGTGGTTTTAAGCAGGAGTTTGAATGTTTGGGGTGTGTGTTTGGGGTGTGCGTGTGCTTGTTGCCAGTATATTGGGGACAAATTTGTACCCAAATGTTAGCAAAACCTGCTTGTGGGGACTTCTACATTTGTAAAAATGTGTGTGTGTGGAGTGTTTGTGTGTGTGTGTGTGTGTGTGTGTGTGTAGTCAGGCAGAGCAGATGGGTAGGCAGATGTTTCTCTCATCTCTGTCTTGATCTCGACTGTTTGACCCTTTACCTCCCCCCAACCCTGGATTAAATGTGAACACTGTCTCCTCTCATGCTGTACCAGCCACAAATAGTGTATGTGTGTTTGTGTTTGGTTCTGAACTGTTAAGTGTTGCTAATTAACCTGGTCTCAAAGCAGACTGTGTTCTCGTGACCATTGACACACACACACACACACACACTCATTCACATTACCGGTCTGGTTTTAAAAACACACACACAACTCGCTGTGTGTTGTGTATTTAGAGTCTAGAGGGCAGATGCTGTGGTTTGTTTTTAACATGAGGGCAGAGAAAATTCATCAGCGCTCATGCTAATGGAGTTTTAGTAGAGGACAATCTGGGATTTCCTCTTGCTGTAATGCAGAAAACTGGGCTGTGGTTTCCATGTAAGAAAACCTCCCCGTTGTTGTGGTGGAGAACTTTAGTGTTCCTGTAGCTCAGCTGGCAGAACGTTGCGTTAGCCCACAGGTTGTTGTTCAGAACGCAGTACCTCCAGAACCTCAGGATGGCCCGACTTCTCAAATTGTGAAAATGTAAATGAATGCATTGGTTTACGATTGAGAAACAGAGTTGTAACTCTGTCCGGTGAGACAGAACGGACCGTCTTCAGCAGCAGCTGGGCTGAAAGGATCCGAGGTCGTAAAGTTCAGACAGGAATATAGTTTCTGGTGCTACAGCTGAGAGGGAAGACAAAGACATGACGAGTTGAAGCCAGATGTTGAGCTGATAGTTTGTAGGAAATAGACGGAACAACTGTCTGCGAATGATATCCAAACCACATCACACACCAGCTGGAGAGAGAGACAGAGAGAGAGAGAGAGAGAGAGCTTAGGTTTCAGAGAGATTTTGTTTCTTGTCAGTGTTTTAGGAAGCACAGCTGTAATGCAGTTGAAATTTCTCAGCACATCTGAGTAAACATCTGCTTCTCTTCAGACATTAACACGATGTTGTCAAACTCTGTGAAAATGTCAGGGAAGTAACTTCAATCATTCATCTCAAATTATTAGCATTTGTCTTAATGTTACTTCAGGTAACGAATGAGAAAAAACTCTAGTGCCATAATGTGTATTTCTAAATACAGTACAGTACATACAGTATAATTGTGATCTCTATCATTTATTGTTTCAAACTCATTTTCTACATGGCTATGCTAGTTTTTAGCTCTCTGATATAACTCTGCAGTCATTTTAAAAAAGACATTTTCAAGCAAATAATTAACGTGTTTGTATGTGTTTATTCTGGCCTGAAAGCTGCTTTATAATTGTGAAAGATTAAAATTTATATATTTCCTGTTTCCAGCATAAAAAACGTCACGCCTAAGGTGGGCGCGGAGGAGACGCACAAGGCCATCCGGCGGGCGTTTGACGTGTGGCAGAACGTCACGCCGCTGCGGTTCGAGGCCGTGCCCTACAGCGACCTGGAGCGTAACAAGAAAGACGTGGATATTACTATTATATTTGCCTCAGGTTTCCATGGTGACAGTTCCCCTTTCGACGGAGAAGGAGGCTTTCTTGCACATGCGTACTTTCCCGGGCCGGGGATCGGAGGGGACACACATTTCGATTCGGACGAGCCGTGGACTCTGGGCAACCCAAACCATGACGGTACATGAAGCGTTTATATCAGTCACCATGTAAACTGAAAACATCTGTGATATGTGTCTCTCTAAATTGATCAGTGGGGGGCGTGTCATTCGCTCTGACAGAAAGTATGATTTGCTCAGAATATACGGAGTGGGCGGAGCCAGACGCTATGAATTCTACTACAGTCACAATCATCAGTTCAGCTGTGTCAGTATTAAAATACCCTTCCGCTCAAAACCTCTATCGTTTCTCTGTATCTGTCCTCTCTGCCTCATCTCACTGTCCTCCATCTGTCCCTCCTCCACCCGCTCTCGCTCCATTTATTGCCTTTCCACACATTTCATCTCTCTCTCTCTCTGTTACAACATCCATCATATTTCAAATCATGATGTGCTTCAAAACCTAGTAGGTTGTCTATGTAGGTGACATTTTAGGGCACAGTAAGCACGAGGGCTGTCCCAAAAGGTACACATATTAATTGTGCTGCATGCAAAGATGAGAAATCCCAGAATGCATTGTGTCAGGCTTTGTTTATGACAGGCGAGACTCAAGAACTGTAGATTATAAAGTTATATTTTATTCAATACTTATGCGTATCAAAGCCAACAAATTCACATTGTAAGAACGTTTTCCTAGCATTTCTGTTAAGTAACAATATCATCAAAAATTTTATTGTGAATATTCTGGGAATGTTATAAACAATAAACTTTTTTTATATTGATAGATGACATTCAAAAATGTTCTACTAATGTTATTGCAAAAAGGTTTTTGATAACATTAAGAGAACTTGGAGAACAATAGCCAACATTCTCTGAACGTTCCCTGTCAGCTGGGGCAGCCCCCGCACTTCTGTTAAATCACTCCCAGCCTGTTGCCGGGGAGGTGGTGGTCGGTTGCCGGGCGCAGTTGTTTTGTTTGCTTTGTGACGTGCAGCGAGGGATTTCAGCTCTCACAGGTCATCACAGTCTTCCTCACACGAGACAACATTTTCCCTGCCTGACTGTGGACGTCCTTCCTGTCTCCATGACACGAGAGTGAGGTGGGCTGTTAGTGGGTCAGGAGCGCTGTGTGTGAAACAGGAAGTGACAGGGATTCTTGGAGCAATAATACGGGAGACAGATCTCACAAGATGTTTAGTCTCGGTTAGCAGGACAGAAGACACAAGCAAATGCATTTATGTGCCTTCCTCTGTTTTTAAATTCTCACCTTGTCTTTTCTGTTTACATGGTCTGAGATCCACTTCAGATGAACAGTGTGTGTGTGTGTTTGTGTGTGTTCGTGTGTGTGTGTGTGAATAGTTAGACTTCACAACAGCGGCAATTTCATGTTCTCATTCTGGGCTGTGAGGAAAACAGATGTCTGTGATGATAAAGGTGAAACACACAGAATAGAGCGATAAAAGCAATTTGTTTAGTTGTACAACTGCAGCAGCAAACCTGTGAACAATGAAACTCTGTAGCCCTTGTCTATTTCCTGTTTTGTGATGTTGTTATCTATCAGTCTGTCTGTCTAAGTTCTTATTAACTAACTAATTAGACAGCACAACAGATTGATTTGTATATTGGCATAGTTTTGTCTGATGTTATTTTGTAAACTGCAACCATCTACAGTAGCAATGCCCTGGCAACCCGTACGACTGTAGCAGCTAGTCACATACCTACAGATTAAACTGCTAAAACAGATAAACTGCCATTGTTTTATTTTTAACAAGTCCAACAGATTTAGAAGATTTTTACGCTTTTAAAGTTGACGCGACTACAGCGGAAAATACAGAGCGTTTATGTGGCTGTACCCATGCAGGAAATTAAAATTCCAGAAGATATTTTCTCTCCCTCACGCAAATCAGGGTGAGACGGGATCACGGGTTAGAAAAACAATCAGGAGAGAGAGGAACGCTTCACGAATCAGAATGACTTCAATAATTTAACCATCTCAAGTACATATCCGATAAAAAGTTCACCACCGGAGCGAGTTGGGAGTGTAGCTGTCAGATGTTTGAGGAGGAAGTGAACATCTAAGATGTTCTAGAGTAGAAGCTCTTCTGACAGAGATTGACTGGCAAGATGAGGTCAATAAAATAAATGTTTTTATAACCGTAGGAAGATTTATTGTACGTCTGAATGGGCCAGTTGGCAATCAGAATAGAAGGAGAGTTTTGTGTGTGTCTGTGTACTTTATAGCTTTGTGTAGAACAGAGTAAAATGTAACTTATTTACCCTCCTGTTAACTTTTATTGTGCAGTTACTTTTATTGTGCATGATTCCTGTGTGTGTTCTTCAGTGCGTTGTTCTTTTAATCTATAAACAACGTGTAATAACTTTCTCCAGGTCTGAAATGCCGTTTCTGCTGACCTGACTGAAGCTTATTTGGCAGGGAAAAATAAAATCAACCAATAACTGAAAACATTAGATAAAATGTGCAAAAATGTCACATTATGTTCTGCTCAGATCAGATTTCTCACAGCACAGATTTATGTTTGATGTTGATAGAGACACATTTGTGTCTTTTTAATTGGTGACATCAAACATTTAGTCACTGCATAAGTTTAGATCAGTCAGAATTCAGCGTGACGTAAATACTGTCATGTGACCAGACTGTGACATCACACACACACACACACACACACACACATATTCTAACACAATCTACAACAACAAGCCCTTGTGAAGCCTCAGTAAATGTGCTGTAGTGGTTTTAATGTTATGTGCTGTAAGAGTGATTCATACTGATACACACCAGGTCTGCTCTCAAAATAGCTTCTCACCCACCAACTGAAGCATTAGTATTCCATGTGGGTAGCAGCAGCTCCTTCCGCCAGCACAACCTGTCTCTCTCTCTCTCTCTCTTTCTCTCTTTCTCTCTTCATCACTTTCTCTCTCCGTCCGTCCCTCCCTCTCCTTGTCTCTCTCTCTTTCTCTCCCTGTCCCTCTCTCTCTCTCTCTCTCTCTCTCTCTTTCTGTCTTTCACTCTCTTCAACATCACTCTCTCCATCTCTCTCTATCACTCTCCTTATCTCTCTTACTATCTCTCTATGTCTCTCTCTATCACTCTCTTCATTTCTCTTTTTATCTCTCCCTCTTCTGTCTTTCTTTCTATCACTCTGTTTCTCTATCTCTCTCTCTTTCTTTTTTTATCTTTCTCTCTCCCTCTTTCTATCTCTCTCTAATCTCTGTTTCCATTCACCATTTCCTCACACATTTTCCTGGTGTGAAACTTGGATAGCTTGACCTGTGTGTGTGAGTGTGTGTGTGTGTGTGCATGTTTGTGTTTAAATACTGTCCTTAATTTCTTTTCTCAAAGTCACTCACTTTAGCACCTGACTGTTTTTATTCACAGTTTCACTCCAGTTTACAAGTGAAATTCCTATTTCTAATTTAGGTTCCTGACACTTGTTATGAAGTTAACATGAAGCTCTTATAAAGGATGTATTGTAGGATGAACATTTGAGGGTGGGGCTTGATTTTAAGCAACAGAGTTTGATTGGCTGATACTTTGAAGACAGTCATTTTAGGGGCAGGGCAAGTTATTATATTATTATAATTTAATTTTAATAAATATTTTTGAAATAAATTAGTTATGTATACATATATTAAATATGTCATTTTTTTTCTTATATTTACGTAAATCTTGATTATAAATCACAATGTGATTTCTTACAGAACAGGGAAACACCATCATGTTTTTACGTTTGTTTTGCTTTTCTGTTCATTTCAAATCTGGTTTAGAGTCTCAGATGTTCGGTGTGGATTCAGATTTGCGGTCTGCATGCGCTTGAACCTCAGATCTGAATTTAAAACAACAGAAAACGGATCCAGAGAAGAGATGAGAGATGGACAGCTGAAGACGAGAGGATTGGAACAGAGCGCTGGAGATGACAGCTGCTCTCTCCTCAATCTCTCATCTGTTCAGCGGCACCAGATTAGTTTTTCACACTGAAGAATGAACCTGAATCTGAGCTCAGCTGGAGTCTGTCGTGGGTATCAGAAGAATGCCAAGAATCCAGAGTTTCTCCTCGCTGTCCTTCGCTCCTGCCCTTGTTCTCCCGTTCTGATCCAGTTACTCAGACCTTTCACATGGTGAACAAAAGCCGTCTTGTTCTCATCTTTTCCAGCGTTGATGTTTTTAATCATCACTCCTGCTGAGTGATAGAGACTAGTTAGTTAGCAGTTAGCGATTGTACTGAGTTTCTGTATGACAGTGAAAACCTGTCATTATTTTTATTCCATAACATGTTTTAGTTTTGCTTCATATTTTTGCGGAGAATGTTTCAAAAACTCCACAAGAGTTTCTTTGAAACTTTAAAAATGTTTAATGTATCTCCGATTTTTACCTCCTACTGTAGAAAATATTTCCACCCTCAGAAGGAATAAATGAGGTGCAGAAATCATTGTTTACTATAAAATAGGGGAAAACTCATCTGGTTGTGAGTCAGAGAAAAGCCACAGATGTTTGCTAACATCTCCTGTTGTTCAGTGCAGAACACAGATCATAGAACAGTGGCACTTTCATTGAGTTCTGAGAAGGTTCTGTGGGCTGGTGGGTTGGTACGGTGGACTGTGGGATAATCAGAAGGGCATTAGTGAGGAGTTGTGTTGGACCTGTAACACCTGGGTTTTCCTGTACAGGAGGTCTGATCCCTGCAGAGGAAATCTGTATGAATATAAGATGGGTGTAACTTCAAGCAAGGATTTCCTGTCAGATCTTGGATTTGTGTGTGTGTGTTTTCTTCTAGAAAACGCCCAGCGCCCCTGTTTCGCGCTCACGTATCTTCCATAATGAATCTTCTCTGTCACCATGTGTTTTTCTTCAGAATTATCTTATGTAATTTCCTTCCAAGCCTAATGAATCTTAATGAAAGTTCATCAAAGATCTGAGTTCATCTGCTGTGTGTTATGAAGCAGAAATGCATGTCAGTCATTATCAGTAGTTTGTGTGTGTGTGTGTGTGTGTGTGTGTTCACGTATTTACAACGTTATTTTGGCACCCAATGTCCCAAACAAGCTCATAACTCTTACAGAATTATCTACTTTGAAAATCCAAAATAGCAGTAAGATTTCTGTGAGGGTAATTGTTCAGTTCTGTATTAATAATGTACATTTACTGTCTCTCAGAATGTGAGTTGGGAAGGATTTAAGATTGTCAGAGAAAGAAGTAAAAACAGATTCTACCCGATGTACTGAATCCATCTTCTCAACTAAATCCCCAGCGTGAATGTAGTTTGTCTGAGTCATGGCATGAACAGAGGCGGAATGAATGTATATAGACACAAATCAATAATGCAGATAACAGTCTGAGACTGGAAAGTTGTTTGTTGTGCATGCATGCGATGACATCATCACATCTGTCATTTACATACAGTCACAGAATGCATCAGAGCTGCATGTTTTTAAGGGTTTACATCTTTATCCAGAGTAGAGGTTATTTTTAGGTTAACATCAGTTTTCTTGACAAAATGAGCAAATTTGTGCATGGCAGTGTTTGGACTCAGATAAGTTGAGTTCAGATAAGATGATGTGACTGTGTACATCTCTCTCTCTGTCTCTCTCTCTCTCTCTCTCTCTCTGGTTGCTAGGGTTTATAGATGGTTAGCTACAGCATTGCTATAAAGAAGCTATTTCTAAGTTTGTCTGTGAAATCTTATTTTTGTTTTACACACATCGTCTCTAAAGATGCCATTGTTTGAGGTGTCCTTATATAATAGAGTGTAGCGCTACATTGCAAAGTTTGTGGGTTCGATCCCCAAGGAACACGCTGGTTAAATGTAAACACTGAATGATTGTACCTTGCTGTGGATAAAAGCATCTGCTAAATGCTTAAATGTAAACAGACAGGCAGATGGCTGGCGTTTCAGACAGTTGCAAAATGGCCCACTTTCTATAATACTATAATACATCTCTCTCTCTCTTTCTGTCTTTCTCTGTCATTGAAAATGATAAAAGTATTGCTTCTGCATTGTGAGCATTCAGGTTGTTTTTCTTGCAATATTCCTCCTAGCTGATCATTTTCTCTGATCTCAGAACAGTAACCGTGTCTCCTGTGGTTTGTTCATTCGGTAGCGTTTGGTCAGCTGTGTTTTTTGGACTGTTCTGCGTCCGCCGGCTTTGATGCGGGCAGAGAGGGTCGAGTCCTCCGGGACGAGTCGAAATAGAGCGAAACATCCAGGAATGCAAAAACATTCATCTGATCTGCATCTCCTGCGCGGAGCGGTTTAAATAAAACACGAACTCGATGAATAAAAAATGCATCGTCTTTATCTGTGTGTACTGTGCAGTGAAAAAACGCTGTCGGTCCGTTCCAGACAGCAAAAGAGTCAGATAGCAAAACAGACGCAGAGAAAAATGTGAGTCACGGCTAGAAAAAACAACTCGAGCAGAAGAAAAGAAGAGAGTCAGGCTGTTGATGTGGGCCTCTGGGCATCCCGTCCTCTGTGGTCCACGGTTCCATCACATCTCGTCCTCTGAGCTCCATCTGGACCTCAGACAGCGGCATCATTTTCCGGCCCAAACCTCCTTTCCAGAACCATCACAGGGTGAACAGGGTGGAGTTCTTCATCGCAGAGGGAGAATCTCTGGGTTTTGATTTGAGGGTGTGTGTGGTGATGTCATCTCCAGCAGCTGAGCTTTCTCTGGAGGAGATATTCTGGAGTGAAGAAAGATAATGATTATCTACACAAACACACACACAAACATATACACACGCACACAGTTTGATCTTGACTTTTTCAAGCTGTTTGTGTGTCTGTGTGTGTGTGTCTGTGTGTGTTTGTGTGTGTGTGTACATGTGTGTCTGTGCCTGTGTGCTCCAGGACCGGATATCGCCAATTCTGTGTCTCAATGAAACGCAATTTAACTAACTCACAACTGTGATTGTTGAGCTGAACTCTGCATCTGAAATAATGTAATTGTGTTACTTTAGGTTTGTCTGAAATGTTTGTAAAACTTTACAGTACAGTCTGACATTTTACAATTTTACAGAGACGTAAAGGAACGTTTTGTGTCTGCAGGGAACGATCTGTTCTTGGTGGCGGTACATGAGCTGGGTCACGCTTTGGGCCTGGAGCATTCAAACGACCCCACCGCCATCATGGCTCCGTTCTACCAGTACATGGACACGGAGAACTTCAGACTGCCTCATGACGATCTGCAGGGCATCCAGAAGATCTACGGTAAGACCTTTCATGTGTCTGAGGCCTGCGGGTGCTCGACGTTCAAGCAGAACGTTCAAACCTCGTTTCCTTACATCACCGGCTCATTAGCGCTGAGATTTCTTTGGCCTGGCGGACATTAAAACGTCACAAAATTTGCATTGACCTACATTGACTGAGAGACTCGAGCAGAAAAAAACATGGTCTTTTCTTGGAACAATAAACAACCGCCCAGAACATCACAGCTAATAAAATAGGCAATGCACTAAAAACATTTTAGAACACCTTAGCAACCACTTAGCAACCCCTGGGTAACCACACGCGACACCCTAACATCATGTGCTTCTTCATTTTCTTCGGTCTAGTTTTTTATCTTTTCTTTTGCTCAACCTTTCCCTCCTAAAACATGCAGAAGGGCGTCTTATTCACGTCTTCCTGTCGTGTCTCTTTCGCCATGGAGGGGAATTTCACCTCACAGACACACAGACACACAAACACAGGATGAGAGACTCTTTTAAATCTAACCTGTGTCACACACACACACGATCCAAACCAATATTTCCATTCTGGTACCAAGAACTATAAAATTTGCTGTCTCTCTTTTTCTCTCTCTCTCTCTCACTCACTCTGTGTTATGTAATGTACAAGGCTGTAATCCCGGCTCTATTTTAAGAGATTTCATTATAGACAGTGGCTTCTCTCTGCTCCTGTAGACGGCTCACATCACTAAACAGATAACTCTCTAATCCTCTCATTCCTCGCTCCCTCATTCTTAACTCATTCATTTCATTTGTTCACCTGCTCTGTTCTTTTATAACCATAAAGATTTTCTGATCGTAACATCTGTCACTGTGTTCGTTTATTCAGCCGTCTGCAGTTTCGGTGGATAAATGGATGTCAACAGATAATGTACAGTAGCTGTACAGTAGACACTTTCATTCCTGTTTACTGTGAATCACATCTGCTATAGCATCTGATTGGATGAAGATCGTTTCGTTCTGTTGTTTACATGTGATCACACAGCAGTAATAGTTAAGCTAATGAACTGCAGTATTACTTCACACACACATTGTTAACTGTGATTATTGTTGTTATTTTATTGAATAATTTGTTTATAAACATTTTTACACTTAAAAAGCTCCTGTATCATTTTGACTGTTCCTTTCAGAACCATTTACCATTTTTGTTATGTTAGAGTAACGTTCTTATAACCTTAAATTGTTAGCTGTAATGCTAATGCTGGTCCACGCTGGTTCCAGGTTAGTTTGTGTTGCTGTGGTTGATGTTTGAGTTTGAAGATCATAAAACATGTTTGATAGCTTGTGTCGTTTCCTCTTCAGGACCTCCAGATAAACTTCCTCAGCCCACCAAACCTCTTCCAACCGTCCCCCCCGCCCGCTCCCACCCTCCTGTAGATCCACGCAAACACGACAGACAGACACGGCCCCCGCGGATACCCACCGGCGACAAGCCCTCGCACCCAAACGCCAAACCAGACATCTGCGACGGCGGCTTCAACACGCTAGCCATCCTGAGGAGAGAGATGTTTGTGTTTAAGGTAACGCCACGTGCGCTTTCATCAACTTCTGTGTTGTGATTGTCTGTTAAAACCAGATTGCAGGTGGTTTGAATTCACTTCAGATTATATGTGTGAAACAATGAAACTGGATTCAGATTATATATCTGAAACAATAAGAGGTTTGGAAGGTATTCATCATGAACCGCTCTTTGATTCATGTGTCTAAATGACTGTGTGAACAGAGCTCATTTTAAGCTTTTGTCTCATAAATACTGTGTTTAGAGAGCTGGCGATCTCAGCTGACAAAACACACGTGGCAGCCACAGAAAACAGCTTATTTCAGCCAGTGTATCTGTGCTGAGGGAAACTGACCCATTAGATGAAGCCATTGAGCTTCCCAGCTAATTATTTTTAGGACGTTTTCCTAATTTCCAATCAGTAACAAAAACATTTAAAACACGCTACTAATGTTACTAATATTAGTTTTTGCTCACATCAAGAAATGTTTTTGGGAACGTTAGCTGATGTTTTGAGAATGTTAGCTGGGAAGACAAAAGTAATTCGTATCAACTTTTCAGAAAATGTTGCCATACCACTAACTGTTCTGCAACAATAAAAGAAGAAAACGAGCTGTGAATATATTTCATTATAACAGTTGTCCGCTTCTAAAAGTCAGCGTTTACATCGCTCAGGACACAGGACAGGCCCTCAGGAGATGAACACAGATTGTACACAGAGTGAGTCTAGCATTTCTGCTGAGCTCTCAGTGTGTGTTTGTTAACTGGAGCACAGCATCAACTGCAGATAGTGTCCCTGACGGCTAGAACAGAGATTTACTCAGCCTTCCCTCAACACACACTCAGCCAGTGTTCAGTGTTTATGTTTCTGTGTTTAGAAAGAGATACATTTCATTTGTCAGCTATTTCCTTTGGAAATACTAAATCTGTGTTGACGTATAGATTTATTCCAGTTGAAGTGGGTTCAGCTCTAATCGTGTCACTTGGTTTCCAGGCCGGTTTAACAGCAGATGTTGTTGGGAAAACCAAACGCATCTCAAAGGCAGTTACATTTTCCTGTTCTCTCTCTCCATCTTTCTCTCTTTCACTCGCTCTCCCGGCTGTCCTCTCTAAACTGGAGTAGTCTATCATCGTAGCGAGACAATAACAAGCACATTTCTGTGCTGTAAAACAAGCTGAGCTCTGGGTGTATGTGTGGAAACGGACGTGTCGGCTTTCTCCCTCACGGAGACAGAGGATTGAGCGTCTGGATGATGATTGGTGAGATTTTTGACTGCAGACAACCAATCAGAGCCCTTGATCTGCTGGGCACAGAAGTACTGTACAGTTTCTGATATGTACTGTAACAGCTGCTCTTCGTTTGGCCAGTATTGCTGTACGTTATAGCTCAGGCTAGCTTTAAATTGAGCTCTTCACACTTGAGTTTTGGAGTTTGAAGGTGGTGTTGTTGACGTATGTGCTGTTTAAACACGAGTCTGAGTCCAGTTGGTTTTGGCTGAGGGTGTGTGATGTGAAAGTTATGGATTTATACTGATCGATTTGATCAGACTGTTTTATTAACTGTTGATGTTTTTTCTTCTTCTGAAAACTCATTTATGATGATATTGACAGTCCATTTAATTATTCAGAGTTAATTTCATACACCTGCCTGGATTCTTTCCATTTAAAATTCTGAATGAATAGATCGGTTTGATGGATTCACACAAACAAAACTGAAGCTAACAGGGAATGTTGTTTTAAAAATTGTCTTAAAGTTACCAGAGTACATTCTTCAAGTAACGTTAGTAGAACGTTTTTAATGTTATCTATCATATATCAAAAACGTTATTCTTAAGTTGTTGAATGGTTTGAAAAGTTACTGGATAGTAACTTGAAAAGTTACTGGATAGACACTAAATAAATCAGTGATTTCTTCTAATCTAATAATAAAACTGATTTCACACAGAAATATTTATAAGGTTAGTTTTTTCTTTCTCTCTGTAGACCTTTTAATAGAAAACTATGATGTTTCAGCTTTATTTAAGTAAAATGTAACCCTCAGATTTGCTCTCCAGTGGTCAGCTAATCGTTCAGAGAGATAAACTGAGGGGGATGTTGTTGGACCATTCAGATGAATGTTCTGTCAGTGTCTGTATTAACACACAGCTGTAGTGCCACCAGTTTTAGGGCTTTGAGCTTCTGTGATGCTGTTGCCACAAAGATCTTCATGCCGTTGTGAATGTTCCTCTAAGTCAGAGCTCAGAAAGATCTCAACAGCCTGAGGGTAGATCACATATTTATCACACCAAAGATGGGCCACTTCTGACTTTTATGGTGTAACAATGTCACAGGATTTTAAGGAACATTTGCCTGAAAATTAGACTTGGCATTATTTATAAGAACATGAAAATTGCTGTGAGATGTTACACATGAGATGTTTGGCAAAGAGGAAGATTATCTGTAAGGACATACAGATATTCTTCAAACATTAGAAGGTTCTCGGTTTGTTCTCAGTCATTTCTCCAGTCAGCTTGTGTCACATTGATTATGAATGTGAGTGTTGGAGTGTTTCTCACGCTCGACTCTCAGTCTCAGCAGGAGAGTTTGATGCAGTTGAGTTGTGCGCTTCTGTGTCAGTCTTGTGAGGGATCTGTAGAAGTCTCCACCTGTTCTCAGAGCTTTCATCTCTCTATCTTCTCAGTTCTGGCTGTTGTTACACTGAACTTCACACGCTGCAGGACTGCTCAGTGATTCACACTCAAACTCATCTTCTGACTGACTGCTGCCAAACCAAACACTCATTCATAGATCATTTAAATCATATTTTTGACATGTTTTCAGATAAAACAACAATGATTAGATATTTAAAAACCCTGTATATTAATATATATTTTTATATATATATATATGAGACACATATATGCAAGTATTTGTGAAATACGTGTACAGTATATATGTGTGTGGGTCTCTCTCTATGTGTGTGTGAGAGAGAGAGAGCAAGAGAGAGACAGACAGACATTCATGCACAATATAGCAAGTTTTTAAAGCTGTATGTTAACATTGTGAGAACTGAAAACCTCGTCTGTATGAGTTTTTAAATGTGACTGAGTTTGACTGAGTCTGGCTGCAGGTCACACAGTAACACACAGAGTCTCTGTCAGTGAAGCTCCTCCCATCAGGCTGTTTTTAAAGTACTAGCAGAACCGTTCTGATGCTGTTCTGCACCTCTGACCTCAATAACAGACACACCGCCGCGCCGTTTCTCTGCTGATGCTCCCTGTGCTATAACACAACCCCTCTTACTCAAGTAAATTAGAGATGTTTTTAAACAGTCCACCTTGTACCAGATAACAGTCTCTCTACGTTTTCATCTCGGCTCTTGAGAGGCTCGGGTCTCGAGATGACAAGCGTAGGACTGCGGGTCATCAAATGTAGTTTTTCTCTCAGAACAAAAGCTAACTTTGGGATTCGGTGTGACAGGCTACTTTAAAACGCCACCGTGAATTGTTCCACCCCGTCATCTCTCACTGTCCGCAACGGGACTGAACTCAGACACAACAGCGTCTCTTCTCAAATGCTAATAAAATGCAGATGATTGTGAAGGATTTAGCGAACAGACGGCTGACTCTGAAAAGGTCAGTGTTGACTGTGTGGTTATCCTTTGATTATATAGCCTGTCGAATTTGTTTGGCTTTCTCTCTGATTTGAGAGAGAAGAGGCCTGTGAGGGCGAGATGAGGAAGAGGAGTGTGTGGAGACAGGAAGATGAAGAGTTGAGGAGGAACATCTTTGCTGTGCTGTAATTTAGAAAGATTAGCGCTGCAGCAGAAACATCGGAGGAGCAATACAGAAGCGTGAGGATGTTTGTCAGCGGTATTTATTCTCAAGATTTCAAAGAAACGCAGCAGAACGTTGGAATGATGTTTCTGTAATCGAGTACAACATTTTCTGTGAAAAAATGAGCTGAATTTACATAAATCTCCAGCCGAAGCAGAGACAGCTGAACTCCTCATCGCAAGATAAAATAAAATAGGCCTTCAGTTTTAGAGATTGATGGTCAAATGACATTTTTCTTCAATTTGCTCCAAAAGATTAGTCAGAGGAGCAGCTCAGTGACAGAAGAGTGATGAAGGCCTTTCGATTTCTGAACCATATGCTGTTATGAAGCTGTAAAACTCTGAGCTTCATGCTGTAGATGAAACTGAGCTTTAAAACTTTCCAAAGACAGAGCTGCTCACCTTCTGTTCCAGAACGTTCCTCCACAGAGTTTCTGGTCTCATCAGGTTGGACCTTTGACCTACGTGGACTTCTTGCTGAATTTTATAGGATGTCATTAGAAGATAAATGTTCTTTCCAGACAAGCTCTTTCCCAAACATTTGTAAACATGAAGAAAAAGTTTCTGTCAGATGATTGCATGAGAAGATCACACCACAACAGAGTAGAGCTTTGCAACAGGGAATATTCTCAGAATGTTGGTTAACGTTCTCTTAAAGTTATTCATGTAACGTACATTCTCTCTGCAGGATCACTGGTTTTGGAGAGTCAGGGATAACACAGTGATGCCGGGTTACCCCATGCTGATCAATGTGTTCTGGAGGGGTCTGCCACCCCGAATTGATGCTGTGTATGAGAACAGCGAGGGCAAATTTGTGTTCTTCAAAGGTAAGACCTTCTCTCAGTGCTGTGTGAGTTTATGTTTGTTTACCAATAGTCTGATGTGGTTAAAAATGTGTGTATTCTCAGAGCGTCGGCTAACATGAATATTTATAGAATATTTAGGAACAAACATTGTAATTATAACAATAGGAGAACTTTCTAAATCACTTTATTTTTAAGTGTTAGTGGAGCATTTTTAAAATGTTACAAATTTATGCGCTTATACATTCAACAATTAAACATTTTAATGCTGACACACACACACACAGCAGTTGTCCACACACTTGTGTTCAGTCTCTTGTGTTCAGAGAGCTTAATGAATCTTTATATCTCACCATGTCTGTCATTTTAATTATTTATTTGGTCGCACAGCTCAACACTGGTGTCAGATTAGATGCTACACTGGTGATGATGGGAGGGACTGAATTATGTTCATGTTGAACCTGAAACACTTGGCAGTTTATTTTCCGTGTGTTGGCATGTAATCACGCATGCATGGCTGCGTTTGTGTGCCTGAATAATGAAGAATATCTTATTTGTCATTTTTGCTGTGTGATTTTATTCAGTGTGTTCAGCGCAGGCAGACATTAACAGAGGATTTTAGAACGCAAATAAACACACAATAAACACGTAGTTTCCTGCAACGACCCCAAATAGTTTAAGCAGGACAGAGACACAGACAAGTCAGATATGTAGCTGAAGATGGTTTGTTCAATAATATCGTCCTATAATCGCTGCTAAGAGCACATATTCACAAACACGTGTAGCTTCAGGCAGCTGCGGCCGGAGTCGTGTTGTCGGCTGGGGCTGCTTGGCACTGGGTAAGTTTGACCCTGCTGAGAGGGGCATGAGAAACAGTCATGTGACATCACAGGCATTTCCTGTCCCATACCCGGCCTCCACTCACCCCTCAGACTCCAGGCAAACCTCAGCAACCCTTTTAACCCCGTCGCTGTCAACATGCGTCACAGGCTGTTTCCTGAGACCGCCGGGTCATTGCTCCGCCTCCTGCCCGCCCTCCTGCAACGCCCAGTAACATGTCAGGTCCGGGTAACTGTAGCAGAGCCAAAGGCTACTCACTGTAATTAAAAGCAAACAGGAAGTGGCCGAGGTGTGAAATTGAATGTTTGGTTTTGCTGAAGTGGACGTTTATCACAAAATGATGTAAATATTGGGAATTTGATGTCAGTAACGTGTCAGACTGTCAGTGATATCACAAACCTTTCTCTATAAAAATTATAAAATCACAGGAGTTGGAAAACTGTGTGTGAAACTGATGCTCAGCCAACAGTTTTAGGTTGTAGGAACGTTTTTGTAACATTAACACAAGTAACACAAGTAACACAAATGTTATTCAAACAATATTTTTGCAATGTTCCACTAACTTTTTATATCTTTTAATATATATTTTTAGTATATACATTTTTTAAAATATATATTAATATTACATATGATATGTGTACATATATTTAACACTTTCACACGCATTAGTCTAACGACACAGACTTTCTGAAACTTAATGGCCAGATAAGAATCTGATTAATATCTTCACAACTTTCAGTGTTTTATTTTATATTGCCCTGAAAACCACCGTGAAGATTCGATACATCGCCCGTCCCGGGAGAACCACCACAAAGTGAACAATCCTTCAAAGAGAATTTTTTATTTTTATGATCTCTCTTTCATTAAATTAAATCTCAACGCTTCCATTTGGCCAACTGAACACTTTTCCTGAGTTGAATGCTGAACTCTTATGACTTACTCTGTGTTTTTGTGTTTGTTCCAGGCAAACAGTTCTGGGTTTTCAAGGACACGATGCTTCAGCCCGGATACCCTCGCGACATCTCCATGTTTGGAAACGGCATGCCAGCGCAGAGCATAGAGACGGCCGTCTGGTGGGAAGATGTAGCAAAGACCTACTTCTTCAAGGGAGACAGGTGTGTGAACAGCGTGTGAGGGTTGATCTGTGTGTGTGTGTGTGTGTGTGTGTAACTGTGTGTTTCTTCTTTCTGATCCGTATGTAGGTACTGGAGGTACAACGAGGACATGAGAACCATGGATCCTGGTTACCCCAAATCCATCACTGTTTGGAAGGGTGTTCCAGATTCTCCACAGGGAGCGTTTGTCGATAAAGCCAATGGTAGGAGCCTTCTGTCATTATTAAAGCTGCAAACATTCACCACAAGTTCTTTACAGATCAAATGAAACCAAACTATCATTTCCCAGGAAATCAGAACAGATTTGCTCAGTAACTGATTTTTGTGTGCTTTTAACCCAACATGTCTGGATTGCAGCTTTACATTTAAATACTATTTAATTTGCTTGCAGTTCGTTTATCAAAACTACTCTTTTCTAATGTCCATTTCTGCAGAAGTTTAGCTGCAGTAAATATTCATGCTGCTCGTTTGAATAAAACAACATTAAAAAACAACAAAGGTTAATAAATAATTGTTTCTGAAGGTTTTTAATACCTTATAAGGCAAATAAGTTTGGGATGGAAAATGAGGTCTTCGCCCTGTTTACGTTCTGTACAAAGAGCGTTATGAAAGGTTGCAGGTTTCAGTGTAAATCTCCTGGCAGGGGGTCTCCGGGTGGGAGCATCTTGCATGAGTTCAGTCCATCGCTGCAGGGCTCACAGGTCGCCTGCCACATACATGCCATCTGTAGTCTCTCCTCTGCCAGGTTTCGCCGTGGACGCATGTGTTCATCTGCGCATGAAGGGTGGAATGAGTTTCTGCAGAAACTGTTTGGCTTTGAAAGTGATTGTGGGTTTCTTACAGCGCTGTCTCTGCATGTTACCCAAAAGGCCTCTGTGGGCGAGACAGAGAACAGAAAATTGACCCTAATTATGTGTCATCATGGCCAGCCGACGGTGAGGAGATGAGAAGGGATAGCTTTCTCTCCGCTCTGTTCCTGTTTTAATGCTAGCGTCGATGTTGCGATTATCTGGTGCTTTTTGTCAAGTTTAGTCTACAAACTCTTTTCAGAATTAACTGAGCCTGTGTCCTACAGCAGATCATTTCATCTGAACTTCTGCTGCTGTAGTTGAAGGGTTGTTGAGTTGTTGAGAGTGACAGGAAGTGGTTTGGGAGTTAAGGAGGGATGAAATTGAGAAACGTTAAGTTAAGGTAGCAACGCCCTCACAAACACCCACAGCTCTAATGTCGGGCGAACGCCACTGATTATCTCCAACAAACGTCAAATCTTGTCATTTTGAGCCGTCTCACACGCTCAAAGCACAAGATCTGTTACATAATCTCAGAAACAGCATCTCATTCTCTCGCTTTGCTCAGAGCGAGTGAGTAATGCAGATAAAGACATGAACTCTCCTGAGCAAAGCAGTGTTCAGCGTTCTGATCTGCGTTCAGGTTTTCTAAGGACAACGGCCTCAGCGACAGCCAATCAGCTGTGAGAACGATCAGAGCTGTTATTCTGAGAAAGTCATGGATCTTGATTGATGATTCTAGACAGAACCAATTTTAGTCTCGAATCAATTGTATTATTAACGTTGCCACAAACTGTATGCAAATAGTTTAACATGAAATGTATGTTGATGTTTTATAGGAAAATGTAACAATTATTATTATTAAATTTTGTAGTTTTGATCATGGAAAAATTTAATTTTTATAACAGACATATTTTAGATGTTTTTGGATGCCTTGTGTCATATAAAAATTACAATAAAATGTACAATGCAAAAAAGTAAAAACAAATGACAAACCTGTTATTATTTTCTCTCCTATAGAAATGAATAAGCCTCTGTGTTCTGTGTGTGTTCAGGGTTCACCTACTTCTACAAGGATAAGGAATACTGGAAGTTCAACAACCACCGGCTGCGGGTGGAACCCGGATACCCTCGCTCCATCCTCAAGGACTTCATGGGCTGCGACCTCACGCCCATCGACCCCGATCACCAGCCGAATGAGGATGTGGACATCGTCATCAAACTGGACAACAAAGCCAGTACGGTCAAAGCCATCGCCATCGTGGTCCCCTGTGTCCTGGCCGTCTGTCTGGTGGTCTTAATCTACACCGTCTTTCAGTTCAAGAGGAAGGGGACGCCCCGGCACATACTGTACTGCAAACGCTCCATGCAGGAGTGGGTGTGAGGGTCGGCAACCCCTGTACTCCCCACAGCCACAGGACACAGTGGTGCAAGCGCCCTAAACTTGCAAACTTTGGCTCTTGACCTGCGTCTCGCTCAAGGAGAGCAGAGAGCATTTGCTTCGATTCCCCCCTTCCAGGAGATAACAAGTGCATTCTCCCGAAACGCCCCCTCCTCTCCCATTGGCCCGTAAGACTCGGGCGACTCGTGGATCAGTTTTCCCATGATGCATTGCGACGATGCAGTGCCACTTCAGGTCTTCACTGTTGACGTGGAAACGATTGCTCTACCTTTTAGGTTTTTGGACCGCACGCTCTAAACAGGAAAAGAAAACAAACAAAAACTTGTGGCAGGAGTCCAGTTTTTTATCTTTAAGTATTTTTATTTGGCTCCTCGGTCTATAATTTATGTTCAAAAGAGAAATATTAACAATTCCCTTTAAACGCTCCCAAACCAAATAAAGACTTTCTCTCCAAAGAGGATCTTGTTTTGTTTGCTTTAATGATCAGCATTTTTATTTCATTTCTTTCTTTTCTATACATATTTTATTTCCTCCCTGCTCTAAATATTTCGCATTGATGTATAAGTGGGGAAATCTTGACTGTTTCTGGCAGTCTGTCTGAAAAACAGGGGCCAAAATATTTTGCAATATTTTTAACCGCCTTAATTACGGATTGTGTTGTTGTTTTTTTTTATTTTGTCTTGAGTTTATTTTCATCTGTTGCAGAAATTTCTGAGTATTGCTTGTTCATCTGTCAGAAGGCAGTGCAATACGGCTTCGCTCCAGTTGTCTGTTTCCAGATCAGAGTTGGTGGTTAACCTCACTTGTCAGGGGCCGCGCTGCAGGGTCTCACGGCCGCTGAAGCGGGGGACGGACTCCTCGCCCCTGCGGAACATGAATCATATCAGTCAAAACAGAGGAAAGATCAAACCACTGCATTGACAACAATTTTACTGGGATCGTGGCAGTAAAGTTGCAACTGCACAGGAAGCGCTTGAACCGCTTACCGCTCGATCGTTTGGTCATGTTTACAAACCTTTTTGAGATTTGAGAATTCGTTTCTTCCTTCTCCGAAACGTTGCTGTTTGAGTCAGAGCATGTCATCTCCTTCAGACTGCCTTGTTTATAGGTCTGGATCAGATCCGAGAACCTTCACATAAGATCCACCAGAACCAGAACCGCCGGAGTAACTCAGGACAGCTTGATTTACAATGTATGCAAGCCTTCCTCATCCAGTTCTGTCATTATCAATTAAAAAATGAAGTCAATCGAGGAAATATCACATCTCATCGTTGCTTGTGATTGGAAGATAATGCAATAGGATTGGACAGTATATTTTGGTGGATGGAGTCAGAACTCTCAGTCTGGTTTGGGCCGTCTGACTTAGATCAGTCCTCTGCACCGAAGGATGTTTGAACATACAGTTATTTGCTTGCATTAACATTTTTGTGTTTGTTTTCTTTTTGGTACAATACAATTGAACAAAATTGAATTGTCTCAACCTCAAGATTAAATTGGTACTTATAGTGCTGAGCTGTGAAGCGGCAAGTTTGCTTTATATCTGACAAAAAAAGAGAAAATGTTTGCTAGCACAGGATCAGGCTAAAGAGTCCAGTGACGGGTGTTTCTGTTTTGAATGTGTGTCTGAACTGATGCTTGATTTATTTCTGTTTTTCCATTGTCAAAAAAAATGATAAAGTGGGACATATTTCAATTTTCATGTATCCATGACTGGGTTTGGGACGAAGAGTCCGGACAGACTTAATAAATTAATCAATATATGATTAAAATGACTTTGTTTGTAGTTACCCACAGTTACCCTTGCAAAAAAAGTTACACTTGTTTTTTGCTAATATCATGACATTCTTTGAGGTACTTAAAGTTATTAGATATGATTCGGCGTTCGTTCTCTCTCTCTCTTCTGACGTCGGTGTTTGTATCTGTGTTGAGTTTGAGAATATTTCCCAGAGTTTCTGTGATCAAACAAATGTCAGCGATGAACAGCTTAAATAATGCAAAAAAAATAGTCAAACCAAACCTGTGCAGAGCTGGAAATCTCAGCTCTGTGTCCTGTGCTTATATTTAGCTGGTGTGAGAAGAATCAGACGTTGCATGTCAGACTAACGTTTGCCAAGTGAAAACATAAACAGTGCAGACCGGGTCACGTGGATTCTGATTGGCTCACAGAACTCAGGCCTGGTGCATGAGGTCAGTTCTGGCATCTATGTTTTGTTTGGACTCGGGCAGAACCACAGTGTTTGTTACAGCAGATGAATGTCTGAGGAAGACTTCAGCTGATACCATGTTCATGACTTTAAACTGACCAACAATGTTAATGCAGACATGCTTAAATAGTTGATGGGTTGCTTGTGTAAATTAGTCAACTACTTAACCTTAAGTTCCCCTGTAAGCTTCAAACTTCTCAAGCTGAAGAATTTGTTACAAAAATGGTGCTTTGATTTTAGTGATGGTGAAACAGAGACAACATTTAGAGACACAAGATTTTTTTGAGTTTCACAGGAAATCATATCAATAATTTCTCCAAGACAGCAGTGAGATTAAATCTCAGATGTCTGATATTTTCCTGAGGAAAAACTCTTTAAAAGTCTCAAATTGACCTCAAATTTGACAGCTTCATGTTCTTGAACCTTATTTTAACTATTATCTCATTTGTTCCTACATTTATTTCTATACCTAATTTTGGAGAAACATCTGAGAGAAGGTTTTTAGTTTTTTTCTCTGGACTGTTAGCATTGTTGAACTCTCTGTTCTCGTACTGTCTGAGTTTATGCTCTTTAAAGTCACATCATTTAAACATATTAATGCTAGATAATGTTACTTCTCAATCTCACTAAACAACTAGTTAGTTGTTGGATGACTAGTTGATTATCTTGATGAGTCTCATAACTGTGTACAGAAAGTAGTTCAGAAAATGTCAAACAGTGATGCATCATTTTACTCAGTAGTTCTGTGTTTGGTGTTGGAGAGTCCGGTTTCTCTCAGACAGAACCTGTGGTGCTATAAAGACCAACACTGGTGAGTGTCATTCTATAAAATTATGGTGCTTTTTTAACATTATGGATTTAAACTTGAGTGACGGGGGTCCGTACAGTTATAATGTTTGTGCTCATACATCACTAGTTAGTGTAGTGCATGACTTCATCTTTAGTGTTAAACGCTCTTACGTTTCTGCTGTTTCCATGGCCTGGAGTCGAGATTTAAGTTAGATGTTGGTGCTAAACCCTGAAACATGTTTACAGTTTGAATTCAGTGAGCGGAAACACAGAGAATGTTTTGACAATTTCAAACTATTTACGAGTTGGTGGATGTATCATAAATTTGTATGATGTTATTTGTATATTATCTAGTCATACCTTTCTGTGCGAATCACATCATACGAATTAATATGGAATCGCTGCATAAGAGTTTTCCTGTGAGATCATGTTGGTTAATCGTTTGCATGGCAACTTTAATATTTCCAAACTGTCTCAATTTTACAAACTTTCAAACTTACCTTCTGCATATTTTTGATGGATTTTTTTGGACAACGGTTTTTCTGAATCACTCTCATTTTCTGTCATTCCTTTATTTTCTGTTTCTCATCTTACCATCCGTATTCAAACGAAAGCTCTGATTCCAAATGGAGAAACGAATGAAGTGTTTGTACTTTTATTCATTCTGTCTGTATTTGTGAGGCATCTGTTGACGAATCATTTCATTGATCAATAAACTCATCTGAACTCATATTCCTCTGTGCTTTTTAGTTTTCATTGCTCATCATCATGTTTTTTTCTGTTGTAGTAGGTTGTCTATCTGTGGTAGACTAGCTCAACACACAGCGCTAGCGTTACACTGGTGGATTATGGGTAATATTCCACCCACAGCAATTGTTAAAAGCTCTTTATACTAATCCAATGCAATGACAAGAAATGCAGATATGAAAGCATGAATTACTTGAAATTATAATGTGGTACGTAGGTAAATTAATGGATCAACATTTAAACCAACTTAAAAAATTGACCTAGAGAATAAAACAATGACATGCATCAGAAAACAGTTTATGAACAACATGTTTAATTTAAAGAGACATTTTGATCTTAAAAGTCCAGACTTGTCATGAACACACCTTTAATAATGTCACATTATCTCATACACTTCCTATTTAAAAAAAACAGTAACAGACTGAAATTGTAAATTGTATGTGTGTCATTTTAAGCTCCAATTCAATTAAATTGCACAGTGTTCCTTTAAAATACATTATATTGGATAATTGGAAAACATGGAAATATAAATCTGTAATAAATGTCTTTGGGTGCAGATAAGCATCGACGCAGCTAGAAGCCACGACTACAGCTTATTATCCTCATTACAATGACTGGGACTCAAACAGCAGGAGGAAATTTGCTTCATTTCTGAGAATATAAACGCGCTGATGCAGGTTGTTTTATTTGGTCACACATACTGATTTAAAAAACCACACCCACATAATCTACAGACTCCACCCACTACAATTACTCCAACCTCTGACTCCACCCACCGACCCAATATACAAACATCCTGGAGACATTTAATGCATTAGAAAAGCAAACCTGATTAAACCTGTAACAGATTAGTTCTCACTCCGGCTCTCATGTGGCTGGACTAATGGTTGTAACCTTTGCTGTGCTAATGATCAGCGTTTAACAGGCCTGAGGGCTGGAAACACGTTCTGTGAGAACGAATCGATACGCGGCACGATTCACTCGATGACGTTCATCAGCTGCATGAACTCGTGTGACGGATGAGTTCTGGGTTCTGTTTTTAATCCTGTGAGTTTGTCTGTTTCTGTGAGGAGAGGCGGCATGTCCAGGTACTGAAACTCCACCTCCTGTTTTACACATCCTCTAACATCCTGTCTTCTCTCAGGAGTTTCACCTGCCAGAGACGTCGGCTGCTGAAACATTCAGCAGAAGAGAGAGAAAAGAGAGAAAAGAGAGAATGTGGGAATGAAATGCAAAGACACAGATGAACAAAATGATTGAGCTGGAATTTAATCAAAAAACGTCAATCATTCAAGCAAAAATGACATAAAAATAAAGACATTCAGACATGACTTACATTCATGCAGCTTCAGTCCTGTGGAAAACAAAAGACATTTTTAAAGAAAATCTGAAACACTGAAATCTCATTTCTCCTCATTAAATAACATTAATTCACACATCATCCGACGTCACAGTCTGATCTGTCAGAAGTTATTAATGGATCTCGTGGAGTGTTTTAGTGTGAAAGAGTTTCACCTTTAGAACAGAAAAACTATTTATTGAGCAAGTTACTGAAACCAAATCTGTAAACAACAAATAATTTCCTTTAAAACATTAGATAATCCCAAAGCTGAAAATATCACCGTACATTGTCATATGATCACAAGTCCAACAGCACATCTCTCTCATCCCGCCGGCTACAAACGTCAAATGATTATCCCAGTAACACAGAGATTCTTTTATTCCTGGAATTCTGAATAAATAAAAATAAAAAGTGTATCAAGTTAGTTTTCTGTAAAATAATACGATCAGCTTAGGCAAACGTTACATCATTGGTATTTAGTGACGGAGGGTGGAGTCAGAGTTCAACAGCCTGATCTGTGAAATTATCACATTAATGGAATGAAATCTGGCCAGCGGTCGCAGGAAACCCCTGTAGTGCTCATGCAAATAATGTTAATATATTTACCCGGGTCGCCGACGAGCGGCTTAATTTATTTCTCATTTGTTCCACGACAGGAGAAAACAGGCAAAATCTCAGCCAGACTTTATGTTTGGCTGAAGACGAGGGTCAGACGACACAGACGATGCTGATTGGACCGCAGGGGCCCTAGATGGAGAACAAATGAGATCTGGTCAAAGGGTAAAATGAGGGGAAAATTATATCAACATTTAATTGTCATCCTCTGCAGACTGTTGCAGTCCATATGTTTGTCTTTTCTTTATCATCATTCTAAAGGCTAATAAAAACCATATTCCTGCAGCATGGAAAACGACATGAAACTGGTCCATGTTAAAAACAGCTTCCAAACTCCAACAAAATGGAGCTGATAATCTAACAGGGTTTTACTGTAAAGATGGTTAAAATAAACCAGCTACAACTGGTCATGTGACCTATGACTGCAAATTAGGACATAAACAAAACAACAAAAACATTTCTTTTTAAAAAAACACCTAGAACGTTTTTGATACATGATATATAACTTAAAAACTTAAACTTAAAATACTGCAAGAACATTTATGATAACTTTGAGAGAACTGTTAGAGAATACAAGCCAACCTTTTGAGAACGTTCCCTGTTAGCTGCAGCGTATTAAAACGTTTCTGTAATTCTTCATATTAAATAAATAAAATAAAGTCATGAGCATTTGCTCCATTATTAATGACAGACACAGAATACATGCAAATGAAGCGCTTAACTCTGATTGGCTGAGTCTCTGCAGACTGTCATCAGTTTTTATGACTCCAGCTTGTCTTGTACCCCGGAAACAAACTAATTGCGAGTGGAGGGAGGATAAATCGGATCCCATCCGACACCTGACAAGAGGAAATCAACGATAATCACGGCGATGCACAAACGCTCAGTTTTCTGCTGATTGAATAACTGTTGACGTCTCATCAGATGCCAAACGTCACATGACTGTGTCCTTCATGCTTGCGATGATTCTGATAGTCAGTAACTGTTAGTAAATTGTGTGGGAGCGTCTCGGCATATTTGTCATTTTGTGTGAACACAGCCTGGCTGATAAATAAGAATCGACACATCACCTCATTAGTCATTGATTAAATACATTAATGGAGTTGACAGCCTGTTTATCACACACAGTTTCTGTTTTCCGGTCAGTCGTTACGGATGGACGTGTCCGTGAAAGAACAGCTCCAGTTAACCAGAAAATGAATGTTTTAAATGTTTGTGCATCACTTATTGTTTGGGGTGATGTGTGTTAGAGAAACTTTATTATTAGCAAATATTACTTCAGGTGTGTATAAAAATTCAGCCTAAAGTTATTGTTACAAGAATCAATTTTAACAAACACCAATATAAAAAAAGCTGCGTTGGGCCTGTCTTGAAATGTTTACCTTATTGCTAAAAATGTATTAGAGAAAATGAGTGGGGTTTGTATATGGACAGAACATTTGTAGTTCAATGTGCTAATGGCTGGACTGTGATCCTAAACCATCAGAAACCAGTTTAAACCAGCTATAAGACCAGAAAAGACAGTTTTTATGCAGTACAGATAATGGGAGACAGACTGTGAGTCTGACAAACTGGTGCAGGATTTATTTAACGTTCTCAGCATCTGTAGCTACAGGTCTCACAGTCCTTCATTCTGACACGTGTTGCTTGTTTAGAATTAAACAGGTCTAAATATCTTACCCGACACGCCGCCACAGATGAACACAAACTGTCCCCATTATCATTATCCCTCTTCTTCTCCTCCTCATCACTCACTCGTGTGGATGATTGACTTCAGGTTCTATTGAGAGAAACTGCAGATTATTGAAAACTCTGTAACAAATGGGACAATCTTTATCTTCGGTCGTTTAAAATAATAAACTCAAGTGTGTAAAAACAGACCGTAGCTTTAAAAAGTTAAAACTTCCTCCTGATGATTTATGAAAGTGAAACTGCAGGACACAATTTTTCAAAGTTAATGTGTTTCAAATGACACATTTAACATCTGCCAACAGGGTAAGAACTGAACTAATCTAAAAAAGAACATGTTTATATCCTTACACTACATTTCAGATAAATGATATGTTGGGAAACATTATATAATACAACCTGAAAAATGATGTTCCTGCAAAATGAGGAGAACGTCACAAAACAGTGACAGTTAAACACACAGATCCGGACACAACATCAGCATCAGACGGCCACAGCATCAGACAGCCACAGCATCAGACAGCCACAGCATCAGACGGCCACAGCATCAGTTTTCCCTGGAGAACCATAAAGATAATTCCACTAAATCTCCATCAGCTTTAAGAGAAATTCCCAGGTGTCTGTTTTCCTGCATGTCTGTTTTCCTGCAGCCGGCTCTCCACACCTCTGAAATCATGATCTTCCAAATTTCTCCCACTTCCCAGCCAAATTTCCTCTTAAATCCCGGGTCACTTTCTCCCGCCTCAGGAAGCGAGGAGTCAGTTCCCACACGTGAGCCGCTGAGAGACAGTAAAGATTCATTTGTGTTTGTGTGACTACAGACAGTAAGAACATCCAAAGAGCTCTAATAATATTTTCCAAAGGAAAATGTTTCTGTTTTCTTTTCTTGGACTCAGTGTTTTGCTGAGCTGGTCACGGTTGCTGTTGGCTTTGAAATATTCCCGGTTTGGAAGGTGTGTTGTGGAAACATGGAGGAAAAGAAAAACGTGAGGAACAAAGAAAGAGTGAAGCTGGGAAACAGGGCAGATAAATAAAATGAAAGCAGGGAAAGTCAGGCAGATGTTCTCCCACACAAACGCAGGAAACACATGGAGGTTCTTGGACAGATACGTTAGCTTCACTGATCTGTCCTGCTGAAAACAGTTTTAGGTTATTAGAACACGTCCCAAAACACGTCTGAACGTTATTTATACATTCAATAATTCCACTAACATTTTAAAAAACATTTTTGATTTGAGATATATAACATTAAAAAACATTCTACTAACGTTACTGAAAGAATTGTTTTTGGATTAACTTTGGAAATCTTTTGAGAGCATTAGCCAACATTATGAGAATGTTTCCTGCTAGCTGTTTGAAACATTTACCTCTGTCTGAGGTAAAGAGACAGACAGAATAACAACAGATGAATCAGTCATTTCTAACCCCTGCTGGCCTTAAAATGACTGACATTTAAAATGAATCTTTATGTAATTTTACCGTTAAAATCATGTAAATGCTGTTTAAGGCTGGACTGCACCACATTTTCTCAAACAGGTCAAGAGAGACAGAAGAAGGTAAAAGATGGACAGATTCCCCAAACGTTTCTATTAAACAATGGAAAAATAATATTTTGGATGTTCTTGGATTATTTAAACTGTGCAGTTTTGCTTGGTTGTTGGACCGAGCAAACCTTTAGAGAACCTTTAGAGAATGTTCTGCTCACAGACAGCAGTAGCTTTACATCAGTGAGACGGTAACATTAAAGCTGTGCTCATATTTTTAAACCTTTGCAGACTATAGCAGATTTCTGTAAGGGGGGAAATCTGTCTGTAGTAAGTGCTGGTTATGTATAGTGTAAGGCTAGTGGTTAGTAGGTTAGTTAGTACAGAGTGTGGCGTGCAGATGGACGCATACCGGGAGGTTTAAAGATTTTGGCGAGAGGGTGAGAAAGGTTCACAGCGTTTCATTTACTCTGGTACAGTATCTTATAAAGTGTGTTTTTCTCCTGAGAGATTTATGCTTCGGTTTCATATCTGGCCAGATGTGCTTGTTGTTGGAGGGGAGAGTTGTGCCGAACACGCAGATGAAAGCCAAAGATGAGCTCACTGACAGATCTGGACGGGGGAGGCGGGGCAGAGTTCTGGCCCGGTTCAGCCCACAGAGAGGGAGTTGGACCTGTAACAGGTGGCTAATCTTCAACTCTGCTTCAAGAGAGCAAACAAAATCCCAAAGGTGTCCCTCCACACAAACCTCACTGTAAAACACTGAGACCAAAATTATTACAGCTTCAAATGTGTGTTTATTTTTCCTGCGAGCCAAGATCAGGCGTTCTCTATCTGGCTTAAAGCTTTCATTTTCTTCAGGGGATAAAACACACGCTAGTTGAGTTTCAGGCTCATAATTTTGGATGTAATGTAAACTTTTGTACCTGCTGTGATCAGCCCATCTTGATATTTCATTATTGCACGAACAGATTCAGCTGCACGGCTCACAAAATGAGTCTGAAAACCAATCTGATTTATATGCTGTGTGAACAAAGCCTGTGAATCTGATTGGCTGCTAAACTGCATCCAGTAAGAAACGTTCAATATGTTCCAAGGTCTAATTCTCTCACTCTTTTACTTTGGAAGCAACTGCAAACAAAACTGTATGTTTGCCTTACGGAGCAATTTGTCCTTGGTTTCCATAGGAACCACACATCTCTCTTTTTCGCGGCGGACCACATGCAACGCGGCGAACAACAGAACTGGGTCAGAATTATTAGCACATGCTCCGGTCTACTGACAGAGTGTTTAAAACGGACTTAAACTTCACCAAGAGTTTCAGAACAACAGGCCAATTATAAATAATTACTGGATGGAAACATGCTGCAGTATCACTTATGAAGCGCCGTGAAAAAAGACCATAAAGGGATTAAAGATGCATCGATGTGACCAAAAAAGGAATAACTGTGCCAACATAATTAGCTTTGTGTCACGAGTCCTGCATTAGAGTTTACCAAGAACTCTGTTTTCCAAACATACAAAAATAAGATTCAAATGAGTTCACAAGGAATAGTCAAGCACTGTTCTCTTGTTAAACTGGCTTTAACTTAATTATTATCAACATAAACTCAGAGGAACCGGACCTTGGACCTTTATATAAACCTCTTCTGAAGAGACATGCAGGTCTGAGTTTTACTCATCCAGTCAGTGTCACGCTGGAACACAACCGGTGCAGCGGGCAGCAGCGCAGGAACCCACTGGGGTAAAATGTTCGCTCATGGACACCTCAGCTGTTTCCTGCCAGCCCTGGGAATTAAACCAACCAAACCAAGTCCAGCTCTCTAACCACTAAAGCCACAACTTGTGTTTGTTTGTTACGCATGTTTGAACTGAATGTAGTTTTACACTCACCCTGGTTTCCCACAATGCATCTCTCTCTCAGTGTAGTTTGGGTGTCATGCTGGAGATCTGTTTTCAGCCCCTCCCACCCGTACGACAGACCGTCCCTCAGTGGAAAGATGAGGGAATCTACGAGGGGAGCGTATCTTGCAATTTTTGGATAACAGTCCGTCCACACCTCTCCGCCTGTTTCCAACACCTGCGATGGACGGAGCTCCATGTTTCCATAATCCTCCAGGTTTTCAGAGGCTGGCTGCTGTCCAGGCAAACAGTGGCTAAGAGTAAATGGAACATTGTTGGCGTCTTGTGATGAGAGGCAGCTGGTATCTCATCTCTGATGCCATAAACGCACCAGTGAGATTCTCCTCTAGATCCACAATCACAAACAGACCATCATCTTCTAAACTCCTGCGTCCCAAATCATGTACTTCTATCCCATTAACCCACCTGACAGAGACGTTATCAGAATGTTGGCTAACATTTTCTAAAAGTTCTCTTAAAGTTATCAAAAAACATTAGGGAAACAGCATAAAATTGTTAGCTGAGTAATCAGTATGTTCTGTTGTATGTGTGGTTGCAGGTTGCATTCAGTCTGGCAGCTCCTACGGCATTATGGGACAGATTTACCATGCATCTTTAAAACATTTATAGATACACACTGCATACAGGTTTGGATCCTGTTTATAAATACAGAATTTGACATTCTGTGACAGTAGGCAGCAGGCCATATATAAATAAATTCAACACAATAATGAAGCTAAACACAAATACAGGAAGTAATTATAATGAAATTTGTCTTGTTTTCTAATCTGACTGCACCAGTCTGTAAAACCTGCAGGACGTTCCCCTGGAACAAAATGAAATTAAACATTTGGTATGAGGTTACAATTAATTTCCAGTAAAGAATCGCCACTGACTTTATCTTTGTCATTGAAGCAGCCGTGAGTGAAAGACGACACAAATATTTCTGTTTCTTCAGCTAATTCAACATTATTTCTCGCCTTCCCTCCTATTTATTGACCTTAGAAAGACAAACAATAAATGTGTAAAGAGGGAATTAACTCAGAGGGCAGTTATTGGGGTTTGTCATTCTGTGTTTCTCTAATGTTTTAATTATTTTTGAATCCTCTAATGGCTTGAACTGATGCAGCTGCTAAATCAATTCTCTCTCTCTCTCTCTCTCTCTCTCTCTCTCTTCTAATTTGCAGGCTCTGTTGAAATCCTCTCTGCTTCCCATCCAAACTCCGTAACAACTGCCTGTCACTGCATTCCCTGAGCTGGAGTACAAAGAAAATATTGAAAAAAAGAACTAAATGGGAACTTTAGTTTGCAGAACAAAGTTACCGTAAAACAATGTCATTTGATTACCCACAATGCCGTCTGCCTGCTGCTAAAAATCAACATCTCTCCCCATCAAAGTGCAAAAATAGAATTGCAGTGTAAACAGAGAGTAAACTCAACAACGGCTCCAAAAAACATTGTTCATTTCTCACTGAGGTGCTGTGGAGAAGAGAGGCAGCGATGCGTTTAAACTCTCTGGAAAGAGCCTCACAGAAGATGATTGGTTTGGACCATTCGAAGGGAACTTGCCTTGTTTGTTTGAGAATCTGCATATGGTTCCATTTTCTTCCACAGCCAGTGACCCAAAAGCCAGAATCTCTCTCTCTCTCTCTCTCTCAGCGCGTCTCCCTCTCAGTCTCACGTTCAGCCCTTAATCAACATACATGAGACTTCATTTAAAACTCTCCCTCCATCCGAGAGGTTTATTACCATCCCAATTAGGACTAAAATATATTTCACACTTTGAGCTTTTATTACGAAATAAATTCTGGCACGTATTTTTGGCTCACGCTTCAACTGTATTCTGTTAAAGTTCTGATCTGAGGAAATTCCAGCCAGCAATGTTTCTGTTAGCAAAACCTTTTATAATATAAACCCATTACTGTTGTCATCTATTCAAACACTGGCCAGAAACAGAGAAACATTTGCACACAAAGGCTGTAGCGCAATTTCAACTCTCCTGTAACATCTGTGAAAACAAGTTGTTTCTGTGATGGAAGGAACTAAGAACTAAAGAACAGATAAGATGCACCTTTGAGTCACATGAACCGTAATCAAAACAAGTAAAATGTGTAACCCTTTAAATTATTTAAGCTTATTTCAACCACCACAGAAACAACAAGTATCGTCTTCTAGAAGCTTCTACAATCAACTTTAACAGAAGAACCCATTGCAGACGCCTGCAGAGAAAACAGTTGCAGACTCTACATCTTTGACGGCTGATTGCATATGACGTCCAAGTTCTGCTCCGTATTTTCCATTTATGAACACCCTATTCTCACCCTATTTATATTACAGAATGACACAGAACAGCGTGCATATGCATATTAAGACGCACCTCGCTCTTCAATCATTGGCTGATAAGCGTTCGCGTGACAAATGGAGTGAGTTTGAGACGTACTGTAGATGATAAGCATCTAATGGGTTGGATAGGACCGTGTCTTTACTGTGTGTGAACTGGTCTGATGGATGTTCTGTAAGCTACAGAGAGTTAATTGCATTGTTGATCCATTACTATTGCGATCGTGTCACGCGAGGGAGAACAACGTGCATGTCAGCGATGGTGCTGGTGTGTGTTTGTGTGTCTGTGAAACATCAGCTTCCTGCTGTTTGGAACATTAATTATCAGGTCACAGGATCTGAGGTAAATGAGCCCAAACGCCATTAAACAACTACACAGCTTTACAATTTACTGCGGTGGGGAAAATTCTTTATGTTCCTCAGATTCATGTAAATGTACATATTTAAAAAGAGAATATTTTTGTCGGATTGACTATCACTGTATTACCAAGATATGAAGGGTTACACGCCGGCCAGCAGGTGCCGCAGACAGAGGCCGCAGGTCATTTAAGTGTCTTAATTCAAAACATTTTCTTCTTTTCTCATCCTCTCTGTTCACCTTTTCCAAACACACACAAAACAGAAACACACAAGATTACATTAAGACACAACATCATGCCGGCGTACAGTCAGTCATCTAAGGACAGTCAGACACAATAATCAAAACACAGACTCGGTCTAAATATAAGTTTAAGTTTATGAAAAGAATTAAACTGTTTTCCTTCAGTAAACAGAGATTAGCCAGCCACACTGGGCCGGGTTAAAGTTCCTCTAATTTAAACAAGCACAAAGTATTTCGACTCTGGGTTTCATACAGATTTATTAACTCAAGGTCTGTCAGATGTGAGCTGACACAAAGCAGTTCAGCTGAGGAACCATCGGGGTAAGAGTTTGCATGCGAGCGCCGGCAGTCTGGCAGATAAAACACAATCATTTAAACTGTCTCAGATACGATGATGATGTTTCAAGGCCTTTGCAGTTGTTTACATTATGATTTAAAAACTCTGCAGATATCCGACCAGATGACATCACTGATCTGAAAACCATCGGACTGGTGAAGATTTAAAGCAGTTCACGGGATGAACACACACACTCACACAACTCCATCTGTGTGGGTTTAACTTTAACACATTTTTATTGTGTTAAATAAAATGTTTACATTTTTAATCCAGTTATATGTAGTAACTGCGGCTCACAACAAAAACTTAGAACTGCAAAGCTGTCAAAATTAAAACACTGAAAAAAACTGATTTGTAAAAGCATTTTTATGAAGATAAAGAGTTTATGTGACGGCCATGACATTAAAAACTCAATTTGAAACAGAAACAGAAGATAATGTTTTGGCCGCATGAGTCCTGGGTCTCGCCTTCATTACAGCAGTAGATGTGATTGGATCAGAGTGTGTGTGTGTATGTTAATGTCATTGGGTTTGTGTTTAGCTGGGATCATTCTCTCAGTTACTCTTTGTACGTCCTCGGCTGTACGTCCACCTGCCGCTTCCTGGATGAACGCCGTTATAAAACACGGCATCAGACACAGTCTTCCTCTGTAAAAGAGAAAAAATGACAAGCAGAAAATTTAAGCTGCAGTAACTGTAATACAATCATGTTGTAGCTCTGAGATGAGATAAAGACTGAATGCAGAGAGACTGCAGCCGGCCAATCACATCAGATCTGTCTATGAGTCTATCTGAACAATATATAATTACCTTGAGAAGGTTTAATGAAATCATTTGGCTACTTGTAGAAAAAGACCAAACTGTGGTCTGAACATTTGTTGAGAAGGCTTTTGTTAATGCTGGTTAAAAGTGTTAAGTGGTTTATGTAAGCGTTTGTGTGTGTATGAGAGAGAGAGAGAGAGAGAGAGAGAGAGAGAGAGAGAGAGAGANGTGGTTTATGTAAGTGTTTGTGTGTGTATGAGAGAGAGAGAGAGAGAGAGAGAGAGAGAGAGAGAGAGAGACAGGTTAGAGACACGTCCATCGTGTTCAGCAGACATCAGATGATCTGACGGCTGCTGTGAGGTAAACCGATGTCCTCAGAGCCATTATTGCTTTTCTCAAATTGTATTGTTGTGCTGTTCCGTTTCCCATTATCCTCTCTTCCAAACTGTTATTTCAGCAATAAAGGTTGAGGTTTCAGTGCAGAAAGAGCGTTTCTTGTTTCCAGCGGTATAATTTGTGTTTAGCGTTGAGCTCATAAGTCATTTTAAAACGCTCTCACCTGACACCTCTAAACACACGATGAAGATTATAAAGATTTACGGTTCCTGCCTCCAGACACATGGGTTTGTCCACACAGACTGTTTACAAGCCTCTGTGTTTGTACATGTACATATTTATAACATTATCTGACTGCAGAAATGTGTTTATCCTACATGGAGGTTAAATAAAACATGTTGCCTGAACAAATAAACACACACACACACACACACACACAAACACTAAAAATTTTAACAATAAATATACAAACACACCTCAGCCAAAGAAGCTTGTATGATTTATGATCATTTATATATCTATATATATTTATACAGACACACACCAAACATACATATACACTATATACACTTTCCTTCCTGTTTAAACTGCATTATAACCAACATCACAACAAACAGTTTCAGAATGTGTGTGTTTTAATAAAGGGTGTGTTCTGTGTTAATGTCATACATTCCAGTCAAACCTATGCTGTTGCATGTATATAATGAGGAGTGAATGAGAAACAGGTGTGAACACACACGGCAAACAAGAAGAGTGACGTCACTTCACGATCTCTGAGGGTTCAGGAAAGCTCAGACCACATGCAGGAGTTTCAACACGTTCCATATGAAGGATACAGAGAACGGCTGCATGCTAATGCGCGTCTGCTGAGGCGGTGACGTGTGATTACTGCACCGCATCACGGCATGTCCAAAGTAGGACAGTGTGCAAATATTTGAACAGATTCTGACTGGTGTGCATAAGAGCAATTATAGACATTTGACAGCCAATATCTTAATATTAATTAATAATCTACAAATGGTTAGACCTCATTTCTTCATCTGTAACATTTATCAGAAATTCTCAGAAAACAGACAGATAGAGACAGAGAGAAAGACAGTCAGAGAGACAGACAGACAGACAGACAGACAGAGAGACAACAAATCAAAGCATCAAAGCACATCAGAGAGATGTTTACACACACACACACACACACACACACACAAAACTGCTGTGTCTTGTGTTTATACGGGCTGGAAACCACAGCTTAGCTTCACAGACCACACACACACTTCTGTCTTCATGACACTGTAGAGTCCAGAACCGTTTCTGCACCGGTGGGTCGGTTATTCAACAACATAAACTTAATATTACAACCACCATCTGCACAAGCAACGATGCTAAAACAAACACGACCCGCTAATAAAATACATGCCAGATTAAAACACTCTTTAAAATGAGAACTCTCATCACAACAGCTATTGTTTAGTAGTTTTTACTTCATAAACTTTTCTGTTAACTTTACAATGACACTTTCACATGTTGTGTTTATTCTGATAAAGCTGTAATTTGCTGCTTTTTGGTTGTTTTTATTTGTTCCAGGGAGGTTTAACAAAGGTTTTCATGACATCACACACAAAAATATAAGTTTAAGAGAGAAAAGAGAAAGAAAAATAAGAGAACAACCTTCTCAAGTTCCCATTTCTTCATCCTCTCCTGCGTCTGAAACTCCCGCAGAATTTCCTCCTGCACACAGAAACATAAACATTCAACCTGAAGAATCAAACATCTACATTCAGATCTAAAGAATCAAACAGTTCAAAGGTGAAACAACAGACCCCTGGGACTTCAAAACACCACAAACACCACCAGTCAAACATTAGGGTTAATTCTTAAATAATAAACTAAACTCTGGAATGAAAAGGTTGCAGGTTCTATCAGAGGAAACACATCCATAAACACACCTGATCTCTGCCCGATCTTTGACCTCATACAGGCACTTTTCTTACCTCACTGAGTTTTGCACATATCGGTTGTGCCGTCTGCAGTATAAGTGAGGTGGTCACCGCATCCAGCCCTGTGCATGAGGGCATAAACGTCATTTAGTCTCCAAGCACACAACACACTCATAAACTCTCACATACAGATGCTGGACTCGCTGTAACACTGTTTACATCATTACCTACAGGTGTGATGTCACGGTTCTGGTTCCGTTCAGGGAAATGGAGTAACTGACCTTTCAGAGACTCTGATTGGATGATTCCAGCATGAACTTCGCTGGCAGTAATGACAGCACAGGGGGACGGCTGGTCCAATAAGATGCTGACCTCTCCAAAGGACTGTTTTGGCCCCAGTTTACCAACCACCACAAACCTGATTCTGCGGCCCTGAAAAACAAACACACCATGGATGTTTCAAGGAGATGTGAGGTCTGAGAACGCACCGAAACAGACTTCAGGGTCATTTCTGCACGACTTGGACTGGAAAGCAGCAAAACAGAAAAATAGATGCTTGGAAGTTTCTTTTCAAAGAACAAAATTAGTTTTTGCTACTTGACTGGAGTGTCGATGCAAACAGAAGACGAAAGCACCTTTTTGTCTGCGGGTTTCATAAACGAGGACACGTTCTGAAGGATGTTACATTCCCCATGTGCGATGAAGAGCACAAATGGACAGATCTGTCCCTCCTTCACCAACACTGGACAGACAAAAGAACTTATGACACAACAAACAAGCATTTAGACAAACATGTTTAGTCGCTCTTGACACATGATGCTAGGGTATTGTGGGTAGTTAGCTGCGAGTTACTGTATGTGGTCGCTAATGTTTCACTGCAAACTCTGGCTGGCGTTCCCATCATCTAAACAAGCCACACTGCATTATATATTTTTGTTTATTTGGTGTGCATGTCTTTAAAGAGAGAGACGATGCATCAGGTGAAACAAATCACAGCAGTTCATTGTCTATTTCTGGTGTGATAAACACATTTCTGTCGCACGCAGGAGAGAATGAGAGAAAGATGAGAGAAAGAGCGTAACCCATGTTTTGGCACAATCCCCAAAAGCGAAGGATTACTTCTTACTGTGACAAAGCTGAGGTTGGTTTGTTGAGGTGAGGATTAAATTGATTTACAGTGGGCCTTTAACATCAGGGGGAACCGCTGTATATCAGTCCTGACAGCTAAATCTCATCTCTGTAAAGCAGCGAGTGGGCCAGGCGAGTCCATTAGTCTGGCTGCTGACAGAACCCGTTCCTCAGCTTTCTTCAAACTTGGAACCGTGAGAGGCAAAAGGAAGTTGTGCTTCAGCATCGAGTTTTAATCTCATCTTTCACAGCAAAACCGCTGTTGCTACATTATTCTTCTGCTCTGCGTGTCTCCGCAAGCCATTAAAAAGCAAATGTTTAGATCACATGGGAAATCACAGCAGGTTTTTCTGCATGCTGTTTGTCTGTTTAGATGAGCGGCACAGTAACCGAATCTCCTGTCAGGCATTAAACCATAATCCTGCGTTTCTTTTCTCCAAAACTTAATTAGACCCGTGGATGCAGATAAAACAAAATAGTAATAATGATAAAACTCAACTACTGTGTTTTAAAATCAACATTTAAAATTCAATGTCTTTGTTATAATAAAAAGCAAAAAATTAGGAAACTAAAAGTAATTCTCTGAAGTCCGTTCACACCCAGAACAATAAACAAAGTTATCAGTAATTATATTAGGAGCCACATCCAATAATAACGTTATTTCTGTTCAAAGCTGCACAGATCCTTTAACTTTCTTTTTTTTACTTTTTGGTTTTTTATTCATCAGCTGGAAAAAATCTGTCTGATACCGTTCCTCTGTATCTTTAAAGCATAAACTCTATTCTGCTAAATGTAGAATAATTATAGTTATTCTTCTTGACATGAACATTTACATTTATGCATTGTAGACGCATTCATCCAAAACACATCAAGTTGTATATCTGATCAGTACACGTTCTCTGGGAATCAAACGCAGCATGTCTGACTGGGTGGGCCAACAGTTTAAGATCACTACACTTGGGTTCAGATAATCAGACACAGTGATGTTGGACGGGAAACTTGGACTCAAATACGGCCGTAGAACTTGATGCAAATGCAGATGGCTAGAAAATCCTGGATCAGACCCGATGGACAGCGGTGAGGGCCAGAACAACGAGAGCCGGACAGATGTAGACACAAGAGTGACGCAGTCCAAAGCTGGAAACAACAGCCTTTGTGTGACGTAATCCCTCGATCAGAACAAACTATAGTTAACAGAACCCGAGAAGCCCAGAGACGATGAACTAATGGACCGCTGACATCACTCCTGATCTCCAATGACTGTTTCCTCACGGGGAAGGACAGAAAACAGAGGGAGGAGACCATGGTTTCTACAAACAGATGATTCTGCTGTACTGGGTGTAATGAGCAGATGTCCACAGATTACCCATGATGCTCAGCATTCAGTGTCACTCAGTAACAGCTCCTGTCTGGCTCTTTAACTCTGAGATACAGGATCCAGGCAGGCCACACACTTCACCTCAGATAAAAGCGTCTGTTAAATGTAGTTTTAGTGCAACATATCAGCTCTTTACCACCACATCTGACACTAAAATATATACCTAGTGTTGGTTTATCATTCATGATCATTTAAAACAGAACAGACCATTAAAGTTACCATGTTTTGTTTCTTTAAAAAATGCCACCTGGTTTTATACAGCTTATATGAAATGCAGTTAGTAAGAGCTATCAGATACCTCGTGTTGTTTGTGTACAGTAACAGGTGCAGGACGGGTCTGTGGTGAGTTCAGTAATGACAGGAAGTGTGTCTCTGCTCTGGAGTTTGTGGTGTGGCGGATAAGCTGCGGTCTTCAGATCAGCGCCGTTGAGTCAGGAAGAGGTTCAGCTGAGGACAGCGGGTTTGGAGGAGGCAGGGCGGTCGCTGGTTGTTAGTCAGTGTCCATAAGGAGTCATAAAAGGAGAGGTTGTGTACCGACTCCTGCACTCAACAAACCGAGACTCCAGCCTCACCAGCTCTGGTCCGCTTCAGGTGTGAATGTTTGTTTGTGTCGCTGTCCAAGGTCCTGATCAACACAAACCTGTCATCAACCATCCCTTTAACATAAATCTACTGTAATGTCACACACCTGACTGAGGTAGATGTTAACCTATAAACACTGATGTGGAAAACATTCACTTCAACTCATTTGAACATCTGAAATAACACTCCCTGAAGAAACACATCGATCAGTTGGTGAATCTTGCACACAACACAGACACACACACACACAC
>JBAJNP010002127.1:0-51487 GCA_036877545.1 Yasuhikotakia modesta | reverse complement strand
ACACATATATATAAAAAGAGGTAAAGAGGATTAGGAAATGTCTCTGTCTGCCTATGAGAAAGTCTATCTCACATTCTCTTCTATTCATTTACTGTATATTTATTTTACCCTTCATTGGTGTACTTTATCTAAGTCAGCTACAAAGACAATTTATGTCACGTCTGTCCTCACCAAGTTGTTTACATTTCATCTCATTTAAAACCAAGACATACATATACAACAGTGAACAGCGGGAGAGCTGCCAACCTGTTCCATCTGCAGCAGTTCATATAGTAACAATCTACAGAACCTCTGACCCAGGCGTCACCATGTCTTTGTATCTGTTTTATTGGCAGTGAGGTAAATGAGGGGCAGCAGACCTGAGAGAGAGGAAGCCTTTAAGCATTCAATAAGCCATTTAATTGAGTGGAGAACAGACATCAATACAGGTAGAAGCCAGCAGGATACTGAGCGGGAAAACAGAAAGGGGAAGAGGTGGAACTGTGAACATTTCCCTATGTAAAATACAACTCACCACCAGGATGGAGCATTGCTGTTTCTGAAGGGAGATCATGTCAAACACACTTAAGTGACCCTAGTTCTTGCAATTATTTCATTTTTGTTTTTAAAAAGTATGTATGCTATTTCAAAAACAACATGCGGTCTTCACTAGTTTGTAGTGATATAGCAATACAATGTTATGAAAAGGTGGTTTTGAGTGATAAGAGAAGCCATATGCCAGTTACGATGAAAGTGACTATTGGCAGGAAATACGATTGTCTAAGGTAACAAAACAAAGCTGTGCTCAGGCCAAATTTTAGCTGTGAAACCTAAAACCAATTTCAAGGCTAATACAGCTGATAACATCATTTACACTTACACATTTTCACAGAATTAAAAACAAACAAAGGAAAATCAAAAACTAACTGTAAAATAAATGATGTTTTTTCAATTTAAATTCAGTCTTAATATGTCTAAACCAATGGACACGCAAATTAAAACCGCAAAAGTCATCTTTGAATTTATCTCTGGAACTGTGACCTACTACTTACAGATGCTCAGTCTGCCTGCCTGTATCATAAATCCTCATGTAGGTGGAGAACTGATTCCTTGCATGGCCTGTTTCTCAGCCATGGAACTCAGCCGTCAATCAATGTAAAGAGCTTTCCAATGGGGAATAAAGAGCACCCTCCGATTTAGAGCACTCTGCTATAACTCTCACACCATGAAGAGAGTGTAGGGGGGAAGTAGGAAGGTACATGTTACTTTAATTACTGAGGTGTTTACCCACTCACACTGGTGCCCTAAGGGAACCTCTAACCATGTTTTATGGTTCTTCGCTTTCGTTATTTTGATTGACATGACACGCCTGTGACATTAAATTTGGAAGGTTTAAGTTTCCTTGAACTGCAGTAACTTAAGAAAGTTTAGTGCTCCATATCTGTAAGCTATGAACGAGACCCTATAAGACAAAATTTCACACAGTGACTGGTGACAACGTTGAGGGCTGGCAGTTCTTTCACTGTTATTTTAACTGAAACCATGTTTGTATGACTGATCAAAAGCCATAACATTAAAGGTTTAATTTGTCTCACAATTAATTTAAAGACCCCATGCAAACGTTTCTTAACAGGCAATTGCTTTACATTGACAATGTACAGTAAAGGCATCCTAACACTAACAACAATCCTGAGACATCATGAAATGTATTTGTTAAACCATCTGAAACATGCTACTATTGTCCAGAAAACATGATCTATTCAAGCTGTTTTCTGTCTTTGTTTAACTGTTAGTTACAAAGTGCCAGATAATGTGACAGTGCGTTTATACATACAGATTAAATATTTGTTCAGCTTAAGTACAACATGGCACATTTTATAGACACTATAAACACACAGAAGCAAAGCTTATACTTTCCAGTACATTCTGACAGCAATTTAACTTGCTAATGAAGTTCTCCTCCCATAAACTCTCTCGCTCTCGAGAAAATCTGTTGCTTCAAAAACATTGAAACTTTCATTCTGACTTTATCTGCATTTGTTAAACCTTCGCTGTCACCATCTGCTGTGAACACCTCTCACAGCACATCACTCTTTTCATTGGGTCTCTTTCTATGGCGAAGAAGGAAACAACATTGCCACCTAGAGGACGATCTGAGTCAGCATCCAGCATCGGTCGTCAGATTCACGTCACCCCACATACCCTCACCTACGTTTTGACTCAGTAACCTCAGGCACATTTCTAAAGTATTTCTCTGCAACCCCACGCCCAAATAAACCCATTCAAAGTGCTACCATCAGATCAGCAACACTTTCAATCAGCTACATCCCCAAAGCCAACTATTGCTTTGCTCTGGAGTTGGCTATAGGATACAGCATTAAATGGCTCACCGAGCACTAAACGCGAACTATATCTCCCCATGCAAGGTCCAGAAGATCAGAGACCAGAAGACTGCATGCATTCACAAGGGAATAAAGAGGAAAATAGAGGGGAAAACAAGTAGGGCATGGAGGAAAATGCAGCATTTTTTGTACCAACATCTCTGGTTTAACTACATCATGTTTAAAAATCCTTAAAGCATTTAAATTAACAGTCTTTATTTTTTCCACTTCTAGTTAAAAGCAAATCTGGTTAAAAAGCGCACTTCCTACCTGAATAGATGGGGGCAAGTCGAAATATATCTGACAGTCGGCTGTTCACAGGCTCATAAGGAGAATCCTCAAGTAAATCATTTCCTGTAATATAAATTAAATGTCATTAAAGACAAACACATACCTCACAATGTGTACTTTAAACTACAGCTTTGAAAACGTCTGTCTGTTTGTTGGTAAGAAATTGCTATATGGGTCATTGATTCATAAGAATGGTTTACATTTTCAGAGTTTCTGGTTGATTAGGTATATATTATATTAGCTATATTAGGTCAGTTGAGCCGTGAGGGAGCCCTGCACTCCCACATATACTAACATAACACATCAGAAACAGAATATACCTCACACTCCATAAAGTTGAATGGACACACTTCAGAGATGGATGCTTAGGGAAGCAGTGCACTAGAACTGAACAGGGTTCTAAGAACCCTTTGGACATGCATGTGAAAACATAAGTTTATACTGCAGTATGCATGTCATCTAAAACTAAGCTATAGTATGTATGGTCACACCATTGGTTGTTTACAGTGTCTATGTAAAGATAAGATCTGCGCACCCTGTAAATGCTGGTAGATTCCCCAGTAAATACGCAGACAGTTCTTCTCCTTTTTCATGCCTCTTTTACAGCGGCATTTGTATAATGGACTCTGTTTTAGAGCGTCCAGTGCAAGACGACATTCGTCCTTCGCTTCCAAACCAGTCACCATACTGTAGTTGCCCTCCCTTCCAGCTACGCACTGCCTCATAGTCCGATACTTTGTGCTGCATCCCGGTTCTTTCAAACACAGCTCGTTCGCCTTGACACAGTCCAGCCGTTTTCCACTAGTTAAGAAAGATTCCTCGGCAGATAACACCACATCTGTGTAGGGCGACAATGAAAATAATGATGGTCTATTATGGAAATAATCGCTTTCTATATAAATAATCATGGGGTCACCGCACGAAAAACTGACTTTAAGACACACGCCATCATTTCTTAATTACTCTATACAATGGAAATATATTGCAATAGTATCATTATTAATAACAATAACAATAGTTTAAATTACTGAAAAATTATCAAACCATTTTAAACCGTAGATAAACATTTATGGTTTGTGCATGAATATAGAAAAACTAATTTAAAAAGTAGTTTTACATTCATTTTTACAAAATATTATCACATAACGATTTTGAGTTTTGAGTAAAGTGAATCAGTGCTGGCTCTTAACAGCTCCGCTATTTTCTATAGTTGTAATGACTCTCCATAATTTTGAAATGTAACATTATAAGTATAAGCATCAAAAAGCATCGCTCTTTATATCCTCCGAGTGAGCATAGATATCAAACCTTTGACGGAAGGTCCTGAAAACTGTTTTTGATGCTCTTTTGATCACATTTGGTATTAAACACAAACGGTGCGGTGTGTCCACCAATCTATCACTCACTGAACATGCAAACCCCCATTTCAACTCACCCAACAGCGGCAAAATGATGTAAATCGCCGCGACGATCATTGCGTTTTTATCCGTGCGTAACACGCGCTAAGTTTGTTTAAACAAGCAATTTATTGTTTTGACGACCAAAATAACCTTTCCTCATTTAGGTCCATTGAAACATCGTTGATCAAAATGCACATCCAGGGTATACAGTAATGTCCCGTAAACTGGTCCAAAACTGTCAACAAAAGATATGAAACGGTTTCTTGGATTAAGACTCATGGACAAAGAAACAAACAGGCGTGAATTGAGTCGCGAGGCAGCAGAATAAAACTCCAGCTCTTAAGATGCGCGCGTGCGACTCGGCGCGCGACAGCGTTGTGGCAGTTAGTTGCGCTGTAACGCAAACCAGAAACGCACACGCGACTGCAGCTGCACTCTCAGCGTTTCTGCATGAGTATAACCCGCTACAGCACATTTCGTTTAGTCACTCCAGACGAAGTTCTCCTGTTTGCTGCGCTCTGGATATACATACATACCTCTGTTTATCATAATGACTGTGTATAAAGTGTATTTTTAGCGTTTCTCGTGTTTTTTTTTCTATTCTACTGGTGAACGGTGTTTGCGCTGTCTTTAGGTTGCTGACGCCAAAATCGTCTAAGTTCTCGACAAGATGTTGTTTAAGGAATCTCAATTGTATTGAATAGGCGAGAACTAAGCAATTTAAATATGGTGGCTAATAATATATCGGGTAAATTGTCTCGGAGAAGCAAACGGTGAAGGATCTACGTGCCTTTGTACTAATAGAGCCGTTTTCGCTTGAACTTAGATTATTTCAAATGTTCGATCCAATAATAAACAGTAAATGTTAGCATTGGGGCACCCGCGATATAGACACGTTACTAAACAAACACTAGCTAACACGTTTAACACTTGTTTCAACACGAATTTTCAAAACAAAAAAAAACATCATGTTACAAAACCGTTTATTTTGCATTTGAATCACTTTAAAAATATGAAAGCAAATAAAAGTGCTTACAAAATAAAGTTTGTTGCGATGCATCGTAGTTTAGGAATCTTTGCTTAAAGACTGGCTGAGGTCGCCATCTGTCGGTGTTTGCGCCTGCGTGCAATGATAAAGTGAAAATACTATTTAAGGACTTATCATTAAAGGTTGTGCTTTATCTATTTATTCTTATATAGCTATTTAGCATTTAACCAGCAATTTTGGAAATATTTTACTCTAATAAAAAAATCAAAACCTTATTAACAATTGTTCTTGATGGATCCTGATCAAGTCAAATCAATTTACCTTAAACCAGTTCAACAGTCACTACTTGTTTAGTTTCAATGCACGTCTCAGAATAAGGTCTGGCCTTATTCTGTTCTAATAAACAAGTGTAGAATTGGGATTCTGCATTCACTCTCTCTCTCTCTCTCGCTCTCTCTCTCTTTCCATAAAAGCTATAATGGCTATAAAAGCTATAAAACTTTTAAGTGTATTTAAATGTTTGTATTCACCACTGAGGGCCTGGGTGTGAGGCTTGTCGGATAAACTAGACACAGAAACCCTTTTGAATCCTTCAGTTTGGTAATATAATCTGATGCGTCCGCAAATTGGAATAGGAAATACAAACAGAAGGTTAGAACATCACGTTAAGCTTTAGTCAATATGGACTATTAATTTTGCAAACAAATGTCAAGATGATATAGCCGAGTTCACATAAACAAGAACTTTATGGCACTCTATGGCACCAGATCAAAACCAGAGTACGGTATGGGGAGAGTACGGTTCGAGTAGAGTTCGGTGCTGTTTGCATGTAGTGTGATCACTAACAACGCCGGAAGCACAGAATAGTGCGCGCTACCATCACCATTACAACAACAAACACACTGTCCTACTATATGGACAGTACATACTTCGATTATTTAATTACTTATTAAATTTAATTATTTTAAGTTTACAATGGGTCTGGTTATTACCTTATCGGTGAACAGGAGCTTTAGTAAAGCTGCAAATTGCTCCAGCAACTAGCTGCATCCGTATTCATTAAAAAAGTGGCATCGTTTAGATAGTATAATAGCGAAAGTGCTTTTCTTAAAAACACAAAGTCGCATACTGACTACGTAAGCGTGCCCCGGCTTGTAGTTTTAAGTCCAAATGTGAGAGCAGGCTAGCGGGACAACAGTGCTTAATGTGAATACACCCTTAAAACCCCGTGCTGTAAGGCTGGGTTGAAATAAAATGAACACCTGATCATTGATGTCTTCTACCTCATGTTGTCTTCTACTGAGGTTGTGTTCAAGATCTATGTAGGGCAGATAAATTAAACGTTGTCCTTAAGCATGTGCACTTATCACTAGACAATATTATTCTTATGATCTGTGTCGCTTTCATAAGTTATGTTCCGTAGCAATATGAAACGTACACCAGAAAAGCTAGACAAAGTTTGTTTTTGTAAGACATATTTTGAGCCGCGGCGTTAATAAATACGCGCCTGCGCAGTGCGGTCATCAAAGGTTAGTTAGTTAATGGGCACGCATGCGTTACAGGCCGCCGTAAGAGGTGATTTTTTATGTAGCTGATTTTCTCATTGTTATAATGCAAACATGAGCCTCGACTTTATTTTTACTAGAACATTTTACACCGAGCAGCAGGTGTCATGATTTGTAAACTGAAATGTATGTAAATGCACATAAGCTGAATTATTGTAGTTATTCCTGTTATTGTGAGTAAATGCATAAATATTTCGCATGTGTTTACGCGTGTTGAGGCACGTGTTTATTGTTTAAATGAAAGGCAAAGCAAATATTATTGTTATTATTTCTCTCTTTCAGTTAACGATGAAGGACAATATAAACTTCCAGCAAACGCTGCAGAAAGCACGTGGTGAACTGGATATAAAGGTATGGTCAAAACGGCCTGATTTATTAAAACTGTTTAATATTATTACTCCGATTACTTGCAGATTTGGGAATATAAGCTTTCAAATTGTCTTATGTTGGTAGGTTGAAGGAAGGCCTATTACCTCTGTTGAAAATATTAACAGGCCTCTGTGGATGTTCGGTGTCACTCACTGTCACAGTTTATCTGTGGAGAGAGCTGACATGCAGCATTAATATCCTCTGGCTCTGTGAAAAGGCATTTATGTTTCGTGATTAAAACACTTAATCTAATGGACAGGATACATCAAGATGGAGTGGATCAATTCTTAGCGACATGGCAAAAATCAATCTCATTTCTTTCAGATTACATTAGTATTATTGTTAAAAATGCAATTAACCTGGCTAACATATGGCATACTTTTGTTTGATACCACTGTCAGATATAGTAAGTCAGTGGGGAATTAAAATATCTATTTCAGATGTCAATCATTTTCTGAAGATGGTATAGTGAAGATGGCTTTGTATAGGAAGTCTATAGGCTTCTCAATGCAGGTATCTCCTGATGATAGCCAATCACACCAACTGATCACCAAATAGTTGAGATGCCTTAAAGCATACTTCACAATTTAGTTTGCTTTAAAAAGGCTTATTTTATCAGTTGGTATTGTGGCAAGTTTTTGAACATTATAGTACAGAGTCATACTCCTCCAATGACCTCAGAGAACCACTTGAGACATTCAATGTCAAGGAAAACATGTCTAATTTTCTTGGGTAATCTGTTTGGTTGGACCAGTGCATCTTGTGTAATTATGAGACATAATTTGCTTGCATTCTTTGAACCAGAGAGTAATTACCTGTGGGTTGCTTGATGCCTTTCACACTTGACTGGCCTGGTAAAACGAGAGAAGCAGAGACTTGAATTCAAAAGGCAATGCTGGGCCAATTACAAAATGACCTACAAATAAAATAGCATAAGCTCTCCTCAACAAACAGCAATGAATCCACTGATAAGTCAGATAAGTAAGATGTTGTGTTTAAAATGGTGTCCTTGTTTGAAAACTTCTTTGTCAAGTTTGTATAGTTTCACAGTGCGAGAACGGTCACTATTAATTTGTGACCGTAGGCTCAGCTCCTGTGCAAAACCAGATAGCAGCTTGCATTAATAACAAAGTGGTGAGAGCAACAACTGTGAATGCAAAGAAATCTTAAAGAGAACTTAATATCTGCTATATGGATGCATATACTTCTATATAGTTGTTAGGTCAGACTACTGTTTAGATTTTAAAAGAAAAATGAAAAAGGGATGTTTGGGATGAAAAAAGGAAACTCGTGTGTCTAAAGCACAAAGTTGAAACTTATGATGCAGCTTGTTGGAGGTACTAAAGTATCTAAAGTATGACACCTATATTGGTATATTTATTAGACCTTCAGATTATGCAGAAGTTGGCAGCCAAGATTGAAGTACTAAATGGTTTTGATCAACGTGACAATAAGGTGTCTGTTAGGTCAACAACAGTCAGTTTGCTGAAACGGCACTATTGTTTTCCAGGTTTTAATTAAACGTTTTTTTTTTTTTTAAGACAAACTTCTCATTGATTGTAATGCATGTTTTAGTAGTTTGAAATTATTTGTTATAACTGCGATCAGTGTGATTATATGTACTGATGTGATTATATGAATACATGTTGTCACGCTTGCTGTGTTTCAGAGTTGCTAAATAGTATGTCATAACTTGTTGTTGTGTAACTAGTTGTTTAGAAGTATTTTAGTAATAAGAGAGTATGACTCTCACCCTCTTAAGTTGATAGTCTGATAGTGTTAAATGTCAGAGAGGCTCATGGTCCATCAGAAACCTACAATAAACAGCATCTTTATCCGGTAAGAAGGTGGGTCTATATCCACCAGAAAGGTGATGGATCTTAGCAATTGCCTTAATAGAATGGATTTTGCGTGTGAGTGGAAGTGTGTGAGTTCTGATAAAATGTCTTCCAGAATTCAGAAGCTGCGGTGAGTGCTGAAGTAGTGATAAAACCAGATCATCTGTTTGCACGGTTTGGGCTGAGCTTTTGTTTATCAATGAGACAATGAGGGCAAGAAATGTTCTCCATCTCCCTCCTGCCTTCACTTAATTGAAATAATGCAGCTTTATGCTCATCCAAATTTATTAGGGCTTTGATATGTTGCTTACTACGTCCGGTCCAGGGTTAGATTGAGAGATAAAACCCTGCCAGAACAACGCCCAAGTCGTAAGTGACGATGGAAGGGGAATCGATAGCAGGCCTGTCTCAGGAAGAAAGCTTCCCCATTGGGTTGTGTAAATCATATATGGGGCTAGTGTGTTGACCACCCTCACACCAATCTTCCTCATTAATAGCAGAGTCTGGATAAGCCCTCAGGATGTGCTGAGGATGAGGCTTTTGGGACTGTGATGGAGAGCTGGGTATGTGTTCATTCTTCTCCTGTGCAGTCATAAATCACACTCTTAAAGGCATACCCCCACCCTACAGGGCAGTTGCCTCTCTGTATTTATCATCTGACATTGATCACATGTCAGCAGAAGTGAACAGTGTCTGTAGCAAAAATAAAACATCTTGTTAATGTTGTTTTGCGTTAATTGTTCACATGCTGAAAACCCATTTAGCTGAAACATATATGGGTTTTAGAAGCAACAACATGCTCAAAATTAATAAAAATAATTGGCTCCATTTCTGTTGAAAATTCTCTGTAATTGGAAAAATTTTCTTTTCGTAGCAATTTTTTTCTGTTCGAAGTTGTTAATGTCTTGCATTGCTAATTTAATTATGTCAGTATATGCAAAGCCATGTTTAATTGTAATGAGGTCTTTAAGTCTGTGCAGGCGAGATTTGTGGATTTTGCAGACTGTTGTTGTGTCACAGTTAATTGGGCTAATTTATTAAAGAGAACCACACAAATCCAGTCTTTCTCATGACATTTGCAAATCTCAGCCTCACCACCGCAGTGTAAACTTGAAACTAACAATTGATGTTCTGTTCTGATAATCATCACTGTCTGGTTGTTGTATGTGTGTGTTTGTGTGCACATGTATGCTGCTGTTCAGAAGGAAGTTAAGTTATTTAAAGAACTAGTAGCTGTGAGATTCAGCTTTTGAGACTGGTACTGTAACCATGTCAATAGTCTCTAAATACAGAATGCCAACTGATGCTGAAAACTGATTGCTGGCTCTGTCAGGTTACAAATGGGTATGTTTATCCTGAACAGAGGAAGTGTTTCTAAGAGCTTCTGAAAGTAAAAATGGATAATAAACGGACATCTGTGTTGTGTTGTTGAGCCGTTTGGGCACAGGCTAATGGGAGTGTGTTTAATATTGTAGGAAGAGGATACTGTAAAGCTTAAAGTTTGCTGGAACTATTTTTAAGTGACATTTAGTGTTATGCTTTCAGATGTAAGTGTGCAAAAGGAATCTTCAATATGGTATTAACTGTTTAATGGAAAGTCTATTGTTTAGGTAACAGGTTTCGTAGGATAGACATTATAATATAAGCCTACTACAACAACACAGTTGGCGATCTAAAATCTAAATTATTATTCCAAATAGTCTATTTATAGTTATTTTATTGCTAATAACATGAGTCAGTTATTCTGTTGGTCATGTTTTTCTTTTAATACCAGATTTATTTAAAATACAGACAACACTGGCACCTAGTGGCCCTAATTCAACAATGCATGCAAAGTCCACATTTACTAAAAAGTGGTTGCATCCTTTTGAAAGAATTATAATACATATTAAATGACATCATATGTGCTAGTTTCTTTTTTTGTTCTTTAGGAACAAGTTTAAATAAAAATCACACCTGAATAGTTTCTTAACAAGCCAGTACATGCAGCAATCATGTCTGAATTAGAGTAATTGGATACTTTCTGTTCCCATTGAATATTAAATAGCATTTAAACTCCCTGACCCAAAAACACAATTAAAAAATTAAAAGTAAATAAAAACCAGAGGTGCCAGCTGTTCATTATGCTGTATTGTAGCTTATTAAACTTATTAACTTCCTATAGTAGCTGCGTTATTAATATACTGCACTTGCCTTTTTATTAAAGTAACATTGATTTAATGCTTGAATTTTCATGACTTCAGCACAGTAGCAATTTGATTAAGCACACCATAGCCAAGTTAATATGACTGTTTTTCAAATTTTTAAGTGTTAATTTCCTTTTATTAGTAAGCAATTTTACTTTTATTAAGCCAAATACACGATTCATTTGATTACAGGAATATGTGGAATGTTTTTCTTTAATCTTTCTGGTTCTGGCCACAGAAAAGGCAGAAAGATTGAAACGATTTAATTCCAGCCTTAATTAGCTCTGACTGAAAGATGCTTGTGATATTCTTCATTTGTTGTGCATCGCTCTTTGTCCTGTGACAGTCCTTGCCTTCAGGGAAGTAGGCAGACGGGGCTCCTGCCACTGAAAAGTGGGACTCTGCAGAAAAATAAAAAATGGATGTCATTTTAAAGATGTGCAGTCTTTCTGTATGCTTTTCCCCTCTTGTTTTTGTGATGGAATAAAGCCTCAGGGACTCAACAATCCGCAGCATCTCATATAGCTCTTTGATACAAGAAAAGGTGGTTTACAGTTTGGCTAGTTAAGATTAGTAGTAAGCATGCTATTTTGAGAAGCTATTCAGGCAAAATGACCCTATTCAGTAAACCTAGGCATGCCAACCAGAATACTGAGGCTTGACAGAAGGTAAGGTGAACTTTATAGGTCGATTCATCACTGTATAGCAGCATGTCAAACTGGATCAAATGTGCATGTAGTAGATTCAGAGCTCACCTGTACAGTCAGCCAGCCTGTTTCCACCAATGTATTGTGTTGTCCATTTGTGTTGGGTGCCAGCACTGCATTGCTCATACAGCCTTGATCTTCTTAAAAGGTTGAAATCATAACCCTGTTTGTGTGGAACAGATTATATTGAGAATTTTTTTTGCTTGACTCCCAGGGTAGTGGAGTGTTGCTGCTTTCTATAGGATTGTCCTGTATTTGATATTGAAGTATTTTCTAAAGTAATTTCTGTCCACTAGGGGGTGCTGATGAATCTGGATTGTACAATGGCCTTAGGAGTACATTTTGCTTGCATACAAATGGTTCAAAATATTTAACGAAAAACTATTCATTTTGTACAGTTTCATAGAGCTTTTCATAAAGGTTAATGAGTGACTCTTGCCTGGCAGTAGTTTAAGTTGGAAACTAAATTGGAATTTTTTCTAGCGTAAAAACATACCGTATGGAAACTGTATAATGCATCTGGAAGTGATGTGGTAGCAGCATACACACAGTGAGACCAAAGCACAGCTTACCGTATTGCACATTGGTTTACAGTAGATGTTGTCCTCTGTAGACACACACAACAGGCCTCCATCCCTGGGCACTGCTGGAGCAGAACAGTTTGCTGGCAGTAAGGTCAGCACTTCTGTAATAAAAAACAGCATTTCTTTATTACATCAAGTGACATGCTGGCCAAGTATGGTGTTCAATACTCAAAATTTATCCTCTGCATTAACACATCCAGTAAGTGCACAAACATTGGAGTAGTGGGTTGTGAACACACTGCCGAGCAATTGACTATTGCAAGTCCGTCTACCTAACCAGTAGACATATGTTTAACATACCATAACTGTTGTACATTTAAAGGTAATGGACTTTATGGTACACAATGTGATAATTGAGTGCTGTATTATGTACAAGGCATAATGTCAATAGTTGCTTATTAAAGCCTTTGTCAAGGGATTTACTAAATACCAATCAATGCCAGACCTTGTAAAAAGATAATTTAGCAGCAGTGTTACCGTTCTTTTGTTGGTTTTGGATGATGTTAGATATTGTGCGCAACTGGTTAAAAATGTTGTCTTGTTCGCTTATGCTCCAATTCAAAAGACTTTCTTTCCAACAATTTTTAAGGTTCTAGACAAAGACATGTAAAAATGTGGATATGGCCATAAAATTTTCACATTGAATGTTGCTGTAATAATCGATATTAAAAACACCACTTTTACAAAAATATTTACCTGGAGTTGTTCATTGATCTGCTTAAAGTCAGGGGAAGAGCAAGACTGTTTGTCCTGGCCATGAGCCCCAATAGAAAGAATAACTATAAAATGTACAAATACAAAAAAAACAAAATATGAGAGATTAGAAGTAGATTACAAGAGATTTATTATGCATGCTGTTAAGTAGCACTGCTTACCAAAGACCAGCAGGAGCTTCCATGCTTGACTCATTGTTGCTTTTATGTTGTTAGTACTGTTCAGTGTGATATTTAACTTTAAAGCCTAATCTCCGTTTTACGGGAACTCGCATTGTTGCGTCATAGGTTAATGTACTGAATGTTCTGCATGTTTACCTAATTACAACACATCACTCTTGAACCAATTTTGATAGAAAGGCTAGTTTTTTTTAAAGCGTAAGAAATGTCAAATGTTTGTGTAAAATGTTTAATATTTTTAAAAGTTTTCACAACTTCCATCTATTTGACCATGTCACACAATAATATTATTAAAACTTTTTTTTTTTAAACGACTGATAGGCCTTCATCTTATGTAGGTGAACATTGTTGATTTTTTTGTTTCTTTTTTGGGAAAACATTTTAATTAAGAAATACAACATAGTATACAAAAATACAACAAAGTATAAAGGTGGGTGATGAGATATTTAATAATTTTTGTGAGTTTTAAATCAATAATGATGTATTGATGCAAACGTTTAACAGTATTGTGGATGCAAAAACAGTATTTTTAATAAATAGATTTGCCCTGTGTTCTAGGAAAGGTACTTCTAGTCTAAAATACAGTCAGACAACAGGACCTCTCAGATATATTTGGCTTGAGAATCTTTATCTTGTTACTTCACAGCCTTTTTTTGTATTCCATACCTCATTATTTGAGTGCAGTTAGTCAAGTAAAAACTCATTGTACTTGAAAAACATGTATAAACACCAATGTTATTGCATTAATACACTATTAATACATCCATAAAGTTTAACAGATCTTATGATGGGTTCATCTTTTGACATTTTCTGTATTTGTTGAAGTATTCTGCATTAATGTTTATTAGGAGTTGATTCATTTTGTAAGTATAATGTTGGCAGTAAAAGCATGGAACACTTGTCCAACAATTCACAAGGGGTAACACTGCTTTTTGGATAAATATTCACTCTGCAAATCTACCTAGACATTAAATCATGCCTCATAGGGCTGCTCTCTCAAACAAATTAAATCATCATAATTGCTTTTTCCTCTAATTGCTCATTTAATTTGAGGATTAATTGCAGTAAACAGTGATGACAAATGCTTTAACTAAACTCATTCCATTTGATTGTAGAGCCTCTCAGTTCATTGTATCTTTTAAGATGCTGTTTTAATGAGAGCTCTCTTGATGTAGCCTATGAAGTTCAGAAAGGGAAGATGGTGTGGCCGTGATGTGTTAGACTGTTGTTTAAGGTTTTCTGTCAAAGTGGCTTAAACGTAGCTTTGCATTATTAAACATTAAATGCCTTGCCAGTGGACTGCCAGCCAAAATGAGCTGTTTGCTTTTTTGTCTAACCCCCATCCACCGCCACTCATCGCACCATTCCAATTGTTGTAGCTACTTTATTGTTCCTATAGAATATGCACAAAATAATTCGGGGGTTTGACAATTAAACAACATTTAAACTATAGAATTTATGTGTAGTGGTTTGAGAGTGAATGAAAATGTAGCTGTTCAAATTTGAGAACTTTGGAAAATGGTACATTTTGCTGTTTTTAATTACTGTGCATAAATCACAGTTTTTAATTATTTTTTGGAAACTGAGGCAATTAACTGTGCAAGCCTGGCAGAGGGAAAAATGAATGCGTTTCTGTTGTTTTGTTAGGACAAAGGCTGCCTGAACTGTTCACCATTCAACCGTATACAGTTTCCAAAACAATGTGGGCAGAATTGTGCTTGAAGTTTTGTTGGAATCACATTGCAAGTCTTAAAGTGAATGAAAGGTGATTAAAAAATTGCTGAAAGAAAGGCGGAGATGAATTTTGAGGTGTTGGCTGTGTTCAGATGGTTGGTAGTCAGACAGAATGTTCTTTGTCTGAATTTGGATGATTGGAGCCTCTGCCAACTCACTTGTTCTGAAACCATGTTCTGCTTAATATCTTAGCAAGATTGTTGATACTAATAGATGTCCATTTTTAAATGATGATGCCAAAGGATTCTGTTACCCTTATGTTACATGGTTACATGTTTAACCATGTTCAATTATTTAAAATAATTGTAATAGATTGGTGCCTCTTTAAATTTTAGTATGTCTCAATGGTAAATACAGCATTTTTTAGTGTTGCATTTTGTTATTTTAATTAGTAGAATATACACCATTGGATCAGTACACAACACTTCCATTATATTTTGCTGCCATGAGCCTTTAAATCATTGTTTTCTTTTTTTACACAGCGGTAAATAGAACTATTTAAATAAACCATAAGAGCTCATGATAGAGTCAGAACAAACAAGAATCCCTACAATTATGATTTGTCTCCTTTTTATGTCATAAGTTTCCACTGATCTGTTGTGAGAGACTGTGCATTAAAAATAAACTGCTGTGAACTTATTTTGGAAAACAAACATTTTAGATGAATATTTGTTGTGAACTCTCAGCTTCTGCCCAATTTCTTTTTAAATTCCTTTTGTAAACAAAATGAACTGACTGCTAAAAATTACATGGTTTAATTGGAATCATTGACGACAACTCCTTCCTTCATCAACTCCGTTCCTTTCATTTTCTTTCAACAGTTTCATATTTAATAATGTTTATTTGTCTGTCATTCACTAATAAATGTTTATTGTAGCCCCATACTTTTGCTTGGTTGCAGTTACCGTGTTAGATGACCTACTCAATTCCTGGTTAGAAGACAGCCAATAGGATTTCAGATTTATGAAAGTCATATTCATTGGTGCTTTTTGTGTTGTTGTAGGTTGAAAATTGAGGTAGTAAATTGCAAATAATGACATAAATAAATCATAGGTATGTTCTGAGATGTAAGGGCTTTTCATGTAGCCTTGTTATTCTTTATTCTATGAATGATACCCTGTTGTTTGCTTCAGAATTTCTAAACATACAGAAGATTGTTAAAAAAACTGACTGCTTTATTATGCTGGTTGGAAGCTAGTTGTTATCAGGATTTCAAATTCTTAATTTGTAGGATATTGATCTATTTTTGCTTCTGATACCTGTTGTGGAATTGAGTCACCACACAGCATTAACATCACAGTCTGTTTTAATGTAATCAAAATCTTAAGTTATTTAATACGTTCTATTGGAGTTTTGACTTTCAGTATCTACCTAGATGAATTGATTACTGTTTGATGGAGTGTACAGTTGAGTCAAAGGAATGGAGGTAGTTTGCCATCTAAGATTGAGATTTTCTGTATGTAGAGAAGGTTTTTAAAGCAATAAAGGAGGCTGTCAAACTGGAAGACATTGTTTTGGAGTAGTATGAGAAAGTGGAGCAAATATGCCCATACTTTTGTGTGAGTGAAGATATAAGTGATGCATTCTACGTTTCATGTGCACGTATGTGTCCGTTGGAACATTAGTGAAGAAATAAAGTCAAGACTTAAAAGAGGGTATAAGACAGGAGGGCTTGGCTAATAGCTTGCTTTTAGCACTATGCTCCTGGTGTACTGCGAATTTGGCATGGACGGAGCATTGGCCAATCATTGTTATGAAGGGTCCCAGGCAGTAATCTGTCCAATACACCCCACAGTGGGATACCTTCTCTGACAAATGCTTTGATAGAGGAGCTCAAGGGCATATTCTGATGCAAGCGCTCCATGAGGGCCATGATATTTATAGATTTGGCATGGAACAGAAGAATTGAAGGTTCATAATGCGTCAGTACTGACGTCTTACTCATGGGCGTGGAGTTTTCATACATTCATCTTCTAGGCCTTTTCAGTCAAAGAGCATCAAATGCTGTTTTTTACACATCACGTAGTTCACCTTTATTCCCAAATATGATGCTTGGGTTGAACTTCAATGATTCTCTTAACTATGTATATGTGCCTTAATGCATTAATCTGCTATTGTGTGATTGGTTTATTAGATATGTGTTAAGCAATTGGTCATATATTCTGTCTAGCTCTCTGTCTATGTTTTCATCAGAAGATTATCTGTTTTCATCAGAAGTTTATTATCAGAACAGAAGGTTTTGAATGTTTAAGAAATGTTTTCACATCTTCTAAATGCCTCAATCTTTTCAGAGCAAATCCAATTGGTAAAATACTAAAAACAAAGTATGAGTTTAACCTATTTAACCAGTGCCATATTTAATGCTATTTCATGTATTTAACTAGTATTATTGCATCATGTAAAATGACATTTACAGCAGTGGTTGCAAATATAACTGTGCATCTAATATGGCATCATTCATCCACGCTATAATCACGCTTATAAATAAATGAAAAGAGGGGGCAGAGTCTATTTTCTGCTTCCTTCCAGACCGTTCCAGGTAATGTTCAATCACCTTTGGATTAAGTCATGAGTCAAATCTACCTTGAGGCATTCAAAGCATCTTGTGCTTCTCTGTAAGTGGTGCAGGCAGTAAAGAACCAGAGAAACGGCTGTGTCACAGCTGCTTTGCCTCAAAGTGGTGAATATGAAAGAGAAGAAAAACTCTTGCAGGAGAAAGGCTGGCAGTTTAACAGCAGAACACCTTAGCTGATGCTTGGTTAGGCATCCTTCCTCTAGTGCTTGCCTAATTTTAAATGTCACCAATGTCCTTGATGCTTTTACACCCTTTCCATCACAAATGCCATTGCTTTGGGTTATGGCTTCATTGGTTTCTCATTCTTTGTCACGTTAGTGTCTTCTAGGTTTCTGTAGCTCTGAGTTTCAACATTTGTGTGTTACAGAACATAATTGGCCTAGCAACATCTTTTACCACATATGCATGAATTTTTAGAACAAACAGTGGGAGCTGCCATCATGTCTCTGTTCTTCTGCTTGCCATTTTGTTTTTGTTCTGGTCTCATTAAAAATCACTGTAGAAGACACACAGTATTTGAACTGTCAGATAATGGGCTCAATAAGATTTTATTGAAAATATTGGCATGTAGAATGACAGCAGGTTTGAAAGGAATGTCCACTGGCATCACTGTGTGCCTTATTCATCCATCTTGATTATACCAGCTACAGAATTGCACCCTGATCTTGAGCTACTTTATGCTATCGTTATCCTCAGACTAAGAAGCTAAAGCAGGAGGTGGATCTGTTAGCAGGTAGTCATTGAAGCTGAAACTGTGGGAGCTGTGATTGTGGAAACAATCACTTTATTAACCAGCGTGAATCAAAATCGTTCACTCACATTTATCTAGGTAGGAAAACGGTAACATCTCTATGAAGACTGAACAAGAGGCAGTTTTGTCATTTACTTTTTTAAGCCACATTTTAAATCTATGTGAGTTTATGTAAATGCTCCATTATGTTTGCCATGGCATTATCGTTGGTGTTATTGCATGTTCTCCACTGTGGGAAACTGAAAGTACTTATTTATGATTATGTTTAAGATCCTGACACCTAGATGTGCAAATTTCTGCAAAAACATCTTTTACTACAGACTGTTTATCATTGGAATGCAAAACAGTGTTAATCTAAATCACCTCCACTGCAAAGTTAACAAACTTCTCTTGAATTCAGGAAAAAGGTGCATAATACTAGTACACTGAAACTTGTGGGCTAAATTGGGACCAGGCTTGGACTGCAGTGAAAATCATTTATACAGATAAAAAATACTACATAAATTGGTAGTGCTCTCCTCTAAGAGAGCATATTTGTTCAGCTATCTTACTCCATTGAGTAATGAACAAGTTATTGAATTGACACCTAGTCTAATTAAGACTACAGCTGATTCAGTCTCTTGATCAGCCACTAATTAAAAAGCACAACTTAACCGACTAGCTTAACAGATGAGTTTAAAAGGCAGGGGGGTGTTAAATGCGGCTTGTTAAATGGCAAGCCTGACACCGTGTTAAGGAGTCTGTGCTATGTGTACTTTGTAGTGTGCTAATTCCTCACCCCTTATGCAGCACTACCCATATAGTGTGGCGAGGAAGCGTGTGCACTACGGTGCCCAAAGAACTCTGGGTAATGGAGCATGCTCAGTGGGTTGGTTCAATTTGCCCAAAGAGTGTTTTGTTTCAGCTTGTTACCTAGTCATTTATTCTTTTTAAGGCTTTTATATCCTCTGCCATTATTTATGTGAGAAGTTTTTCTCTCCAGTGGTGCAGGGCAACATCCAATCCCATGTGACTTGAAGAATGGCAGTGAACTTTTTCCCTGCAGTCAGAATCAGCTAGAAGGTATTGCTTAGTAGGAATGCGTCATGATGACGTTAGGTACTTATGCATTTATTATTATTTTCATAGTTTTGCTGCGTTTGGTTTTGCAGTAGTGTTTAATATATGTGCTGCTTGCATTGTAAAACACTTTTCAGAAAAATTGGGCTTTTAAATTCATCCCTTTCAAAGCAGTACCATGTCAGTTATGTCACATCTGTAGCATTAGCGACTTCTGCACATTAGTAACTTCTGTTTAATTGGGTTTAATAGCCATCTAGCTTTTTACTAACAAGTCTTATATAAATGCCTAGAACTAAACCATGACAGAAACAGGTCTGGTAAGTAAAATATCCAACTGTTTCTTATTTTCATGATCAGATCTATCAACTCTGAACAGCCTATCAGAGGTGTCTAGTAGCCTAACCTCATCATTTCATTGGACTGTTTTTGTTTGGCACAGTGTCCCTCCTCTTCTGTCCTTTACCATTATCATTGTGGGTAATTGCTTTTGTATTCTTATTAAAAGCTCAGCAGGCCTCACTCAAGATGTACAGCCATTGGTTGCTGTCCATCTGGTGTGCTGTGGATGAATGTTACAGCAAACAGCTTATGTGCAATCTGTCCAGGTGTGAAGTCAATTTTTAAATTGTATTAACCAAGGGCAACCATGATGTTTAACATCATCTGCATAATAGGCCTACATCAGAGGGAAAGAATTTTATGTATGTGATAGATGAGCCAAAGTTCATTGAGAAGTGTGTATGCGTTATTAATGCTATAGGTTATAGACTACACCATATGCATATAACTTAATCTGACTCATTCTGATTCCATTAGACTTAGATCAGCTCTCAAAGTTCATTCTATGTAAACACTTACACAATTCAGATAGAGATAATTGTCATTCTCACTTCCTCTCTCTGTCTGTCTGTCTGTCTCTCTCTGTCTGTCTGTCTCTGACAGTATTTACCATTTTTTACCTTTGGAAAAGAACCTGGTTTGTGAGGTTTTCTCAGGATGTCACATTTGTAGGCTTGTGGCACGCTTCACTATTCTCTTTAATTGGATTCTTCATTAGAGCGAGGAGCAGTGAGGAAATGAGAGGATGATAGGACATGTGACAGCTTGAGATGTGCTTTGTCAGTGTAAGTCTAAGTCAGGTATTAGTTGCTGTAAGTCTTTGGAGATTATAGTTTCCTTTGGAATGCATTCAATCCTCTATTTTAGTCAAGAAGATCAGTATGTAACCAAATGAAGGGGCCTAGGAAAATAAGTAGCAAGTGGATCCAGAGAAAGCAGAGGCATCCTAGTGTATTGCCCTCTAACCCTCTTTATGTTAACATCTTGACCCGTGTTATATGAAGGTATTCGTAAGTAGCATCTGGGCAGGGCGAGCACAGATGGTGTTACTGTGTCTAACTTCATTCTGCCCGCCGGCCCAAGTAAACCTTGCACTCCTTTTTAGCTCCAGATGTGAGCGCCCCCTCAGGGATCATTGCTTTTTAAGACACACTGGAGTTCTGCTGCTACATATACATGCACTTAAGCACAGTGTTTATTCCTGGGTTTTTGCAGAAAGCAGCATTCTGAAACATGTAAATGGCAAGAGTGCGGTTATAATGAATATTAGCACAGATGTGATGATTACCTGAGGCCCTTATCCAACATCATGCCTGTTATTCACTATAACAGCACTCATGTGATATTGATTATATGTAAATGGTACAATGTTAATCAGTTTTCTGATAAAATCTACATTACACAAGACACAACGGTAGCAAGATATCACTGTTAATTTTCTGAACACAGACCTTATCTAGACGAATTTACGCATGCAAGTCATTGATGTTTTCACAAGGTGCACATCATGTTCAGGGTGAGAGATAAGGATGGAGACAGATAAGACATACAGGGAGACCTCATACTGTGTGGGAACAGGGTTTCTCATGATTGAAGAAGTGTGCTGGTTTTTATCTCAGCAGGGTTCTGTGAATACAACATTTTAATGATCATCTGAGATAAAGCAGCTTTTGTCATAGTGTCTTGTAGTGTAAAATCTGATTGATATTGATCATATTTTCCTATGATATTAGAAATCGTGCACCATTATGGAAAGTTAAATTAACTTATGAGCAGGATTATTGTGCTATTAAAGACCGTTGCATGTATAAATGACTGTTGGGGGTTGGGTGTTTAAGTGAAGTAGAAATTGTAGGGAAAGGGCGTATCTCACAGAACTCTTTTTATAATTGTAGAAATAGTCTGCTTGATATTTTTGTAGGTAAAATAAGACACATGTATAAGATGGGGAGTCATGAAGAGCTTAGTTGTTTATAGAAACTATAGCTTTAAGGTTAGACCAGAAATGGTGAGTTTAACGAACTCACTATGGTCAAATTATAAGGAACCTATCAAAGCAATGTGTGTTGGGTAAAACAGCAATACTTCATCTATAATACTTCATCAGATATAGTTCACCTGTCAGTTAAATTGACTATTAGTGCTTTGAGGCCATTAAAATTAATTATAACAATGTATGTCACATGTTATGACAAATGCTCCAGGGATTTAATGTGGAAATAATTTGTCTATACCTACCAGGGCCACTGGTTTAAAGCTTTTGTAGGGCAGTAATTGGGAAGATGCACTAGGGAATCTGTTTAAAAGAAATGCCTTCTATACTATGCATAGCTATTGAGCCCTTAGGCTTCAACATCTTGTGCAAGTTGCTATGGGGTTACCACAATAAGCAAATTGTCCTCCATATAGAAACAGATCTGAAATGCTGTACTTTAAATAGACACATGATTTTGGGTTGGGGTAACTAATTACACAATCTAACCCTATAAACACACACACACAAACACAATGTTAGAATATCATGCTTCACACTGCATTACTGAGTGATTTATATCTGTTTTTGTTCAACCACCTTCTTGCTGTTGGGCCAAACTTTTGTGTCTACTGATGCTAAGACTAGCATTCATCAAGCTTACACTTCCAAACCACACTCTTTAATGTTACCTTTACTTCTGCCTCTCCATCTCTATTTAAATGAAACTTTTATTAGTAAATTGCAGCTTTTACAACGTAACTCATGTGCTTTGACAGTAAAGCGAAAGCACACAGCGTTTTGCCAAATACTTCTCTGAATCCTTGTCAGGTTCCATGAGTTCGCTTAAGGCAAGAGATTTATGATTTCATCAAAGCATTTATATTTTGTATTGATCCACCTCAACCCCTCTACCCCAGCTTTAACTTCAGTTTTTCTATCTCCACATAGACACATAAAACATTTTATTCAGTTTCACACACTATCATCCTTAAAGAGACACTGGCCCATTTCTGATTTCATTAGTTGTGGTTGAAATGACTTTTTCTGTTCCCTCAGCTCAACACCTATATTTGTTTCCTCAGCATCTTGATTAATTCTGTTACATTTGATATCATTGGCATGGATGGAATCATTTGGAAAATTGATATCTGACAATGTGAGTGGCATATGTTGAGTGTTCAGTTGAGTGTGGCGTGTACAGAGAAGTGATGGCTTGCCTCTCAGATCTCTTTAATTAAACATGAATATGCAGCACCAAATGTGAAAAACGGATATTGAAAAACACATATTCCATAAGGGCTTTACCTGCAAAACAGCATCTCTGTAACCCTTTCACTTAAATTGTTTGTTTATCTTTGTGCATCTCCTGTCATCTATGTTTGTGATTAAAGCATCCAAATCACTGTAATCAATAAATCAACAGGCTGAAAGTCATTACATTGAATTATAGGCATTCCAACATCTCTGAAATAAGCTGACACAATCATGTAAGCAGCCTTTATGATAGCCTATTGACTAAACTGTCCAGAGTTAAGCTGGCGAAAATCTCGCTAGACAAACGCATAGCTTAATCGCATTGTACTGCACCGGGCGAGAAAGAAGGCGAGAGAAAGCAATCGAGAGAGAGTTGTGATTTAAGGCCAAATATATCCTTGGTTAATAGGATTAGAGGAACAACAGCCTGCTGTTAAAGAAACCTGGACACTGGAAGAGAGACATTGAAACCAAGGTTGAATCGTTCTATTTTGTGTCATCTTCTAAAAACGAACTCAAAGTTTATCTTAAGAATGTTTTTTTAAGAGCTTTCACTGAAATTATAAGAAAACAAAATGCTTGTGGGTAAATAGAGACGATCACATGTATTCTGCACTTCTTAGACTGCACGTTAGGTGGCAGTGTGGTACAGCGCTTATTGGCATCTGTGCTTGTGGTGTATGCTAGCCCAGCCATGCTGCTTCCTCCGAACACACACCTCCTCTTGTTTACCCATCACATCAAAGATCTTGGAGAAACTAATCATTGAAATGCATTATAAAACCCATGATTGGCCAAAATGGCTCCTCAGCCCTCTTTTATCTCATGCTGTGTTGTTCCTGCAAAAAGCAGACACTCTGAAGAATCAGTCCAAGCATCCTCTGTTGAGTCCAAAATCTCCTGCATCCTCCTCAGTCCTAATACAATGCTATGTTTGTACTCAAAATGGGCTTTTTGAAAGGAACACGGGCCAGCAACTGCCAGATACTTTCTCACCCCTCTCTGTCCTTCTCACATCCTGTCTCTCTCTCTGTCTGTCTCTCTCTCTCTGTCTGTCTCTCTCTCTCTGTCTGTCTCTCTCTCTCTCTCTGTCTGTCTCTCTCTCTCTCTGTCTGTCTCTCTCTGTCTCTCTCTCTCTCTCTCTCTCTGTCTCTCTCTCTGTCTGTCTGTCTGTCTCACACACACATTCATTTACCCACACACATGTAAAGCAGATCATTAGTATGCCTGCTGTTCACCTCTCTTCATCAGAACTGCAACCAGGCTTTATTGAAAACAAGCCAATCTGTACGAATGTTGTCATTTAACGTTGACTAGTTTTTGTACACGTCTGCCAGCTCGTTCTCGGTCGCTTGCATAATGATTTTTGTGGACACACATACTTGCACAACACCATCATTACATGGCGGGTAGAGGAGAGAATCTGGATCAGAGTGTGTGGCATATAAGCCTTGTGTAACAAAGTGTATCGTATCTGACAGTGCGGCATTGCCATGCTGTCTTATTAGTTCTGCCTGCTAAGGCCAGTCACTTAATATTACTGGGAGTAAAGGTTGGTGATTTAAACAAACCCCAAGAATAAACATATCCAACTCATTTGGCACCTGTTGGGCCAAAAGACATGAATGATGCCTCAGATTTTGTAACTTGTTGATGAGAGTGTGCTATTATGTTTCTGAATGAACACTCAGGCAGATGAGAATGAGCTGAAAATCTTATAGACCTTGAATGAAGGTGGAACACGAGCCATATCAGAGGCCGTAAAGAGGGGTGTGTTATTTTGAACCCCTAGCAACTGCATAGTAATGCACAGACAACCGTAGCAACTGCATTGTGGTGCCCTGGCGATGACTGGCAATATCTGATCATCATGGCAGGGACTGTTATTATGTTGTAAACTCCCCAAGCTGTGGTGTTTTATTGTGGTCTGGGTTTGGTAATAACATGATGTAAGGGCAAAAGAACTAAATGTTTTATTATGATTTACATAAATAGTACAGATATAATTTAATAATGTAGTGTCCTGTGTAATGTCCTAGTAATGGCCTGTGCAATATCTACCAGTAGCGCCTACTGTCTATTTTCCTCAGGCTCTTGTCGTGTTTGGTATTTAGTGACATTTATTGAGTGCAGTATATAAGCTTAAACTAATTTTATCATGAAAAATGTTCATTCTTTCTTTCATAACTTGGATATTGATATTACTTCTGTTCCAGAGGGGCATGTTGACATCACCGGCTGACCGTACGCTTACTACAGAAAGTTTATGGTTGCTAAGCAACTTGGTGCATTAATAGAAATCAGCTGTTTTGCACAAGTTTGAATATCAGGTAAGAATGGATATTTTTAATGTGGCTCATCCAATCAGCATCAAAACTATCTATTTCATAATCCACATTTTCACTTGAGGCTGTAATAATTCTGTATAAGTTCTGTAATAATTCCCACCATCTGGATCATCCATACAGCAGTTCTTTGAAGCAAGTGGAAAACCCTGTTGCTCATCAATATCAACAGCACTAATGATGATAGATCTCTCACAGTTCACACCAGTGGTCGTCTTTGTGCATGTTTTTGTTTCTTTTGTCATCAGGGCTCCAAACCGAATACTTTGTGAAAGCGTTTTCGTCTCGGAACACACAAGTCGATTCGCACTGTTACACACAATAGCGTCCCAAAGTGACAGAACCTATTCTACCATACATTCTTTTCATTAGGTACCATAATGAGAGACATCCCCTTTGATGTGATACAAGACTCTCACATTTTCTCTGTGGTTTCTCAGTTTTCTCACCCCTCCCCCATTCACAATGTTTTCAATATTTCTTCATTTCGTGCCGTAATTTTGTGATTTTTCTCTTAAGAGAAAACGGATGCATATCACCAAAAGAAAATCTATTTTTAAATGGTACTGCGATGGCGTTCTGGGGTTTGCTTTGTTTATTGGTGTTAAATGTTGTCGCTTCTTTGCAGCGATGACCCAGCAGGCCCAGTTAAAAAGCACCTAATGTGGGCTTGACTTCAGTCAGTTCTGATCCTCTGTGAGTTGTTCAGGGAAATACTCATTATATAGATTTATTTTAAGAGACAGTGAGAAACTCATTAAAAGTCTTGAAAGTGACCTGCCAAAGTGATTACATAACGTACTGGATATCCAAATGGTAAACAGTCAATTAATTATATATCTAATAGAACTGTAACAAGTACAGTGCATCTTCTATTTCAGTTTGTTTGGATGGTTTCAAGCTTAAAGGCATGTGTCGCTTCATATATCTTTTGCTAACAAACCTGCAATATAATATTTAAAAAAGTCAAAACTAAGTTAAGACCAAAAAAACTAAAGATTGTGCTTTTATTTTTTTTAGATTACTTACTACAATAGTTCAAAAGAAACATTAGTTCTATTAGACAATAGTTCATGTCTTGCATATTATTTTTCCACCGCCCTCTTAAAACTTTATCACGATAGTACAGGTATATAACGTTTAGTATATACTGTACAGTATGTTTCCATTTTCTGTTATTGTGCCACATACTTCGTCATTAAATGTATTTAATTTCTGCTTGAATTCATCAGCGGGAGATGGAAATGAATAGTGACTAAGTGCAGCATGACTCTCCTCCTCCTCATTAATTGAAGAGGCAGAGCTGTGGTGCGTTGGTGGTGTGGTAGAGAAAGAGAGAGTTGGCCACACAGGGCAAGTCGTCACGCGTGCTCAGTGCAAAAGTCTGTCTTAGTCACGCCATTTTTAAAACACACTTCACAGACTATCCTAATGCGTATGATATCTCATTAAATATATTTCAGTGGTTGAGGCTCTGTATATATAGTGGTATATTTGGAAGTTGTATAGGTGTTTTTAGTGGAGGAATGAGCCTTTTAGTGAATCCAATTTAAAATGTTTTTTGTACAGGTCAATTTTTAAGTCTTTTGAGAAATTAATTGACCTGTACAAAATTTAAAACAAAAAGAATAATAAGTAATAGTGTGCAAACTTATTTCACAAGTTTTATAACAATGTGTTTCTCCTTTAAATGCGTTTTATTCTCATTAGGGGAGTCATAAAGTGAGGCGGGTATCAGGAAATGTGGGCGATTAAAAGCATGCTGGCTCTCATAGGGATTTATGTCTGTTATGGCTTTGATGGACTTTATCAAAGTTTATAATTCTTTGCCTGGGAAGGCGGCACGCTGCATGTTTCCATTGCAAGCATCTGTCACAGCTAATACAAATAAGATTAAAAAAAAACTGTGAATGCATCAGCACAGTAATAGATGTCAAAAGCATTCAAATGTAGGTACCTCGTTGTCACACAATTAAGCTGTTTTTGCACACTGAGATTTCATCTGCATCTTAATTAGGCGATAAAATCTTCCCTTATTGGTTACCCAGAATCCTCTTGTGTATCATGAAGGTCATCGAAGAATTGCAGATGTTTAAATCATCAAGGCAAGATTTATGGCATCCTACAGCTTTTCTAAAGCTCAGTCCTAAAGAGAAGTAATTCTCATCTTCATCTGTTCTTTTCCTCTTCTTTGCTTGTTGTCTTTGTTTACTTATGTTTATCCTCTATTACAATAGCCACACATCTGTTACTCCCAGAAAGTGTTCAGACTCATGTGCTTTCAGTTAGGAAATTGTTTCAGTAGTTTGGTTCTTTTACTTTCTGTTTCTAATCACTTTCTTTTTTTCGTTATCTCCATTAATCCTGCATTGAATCTTCGAACCCTGGTTGTAAATTCTCTCATTCTTTGAGATTGTTTCCCCTAGATTTTTTCCCCTAGATCATTGTTTTTTCAGACTTTAATAAGTGACGCCCCCCAGAGGTGTTGTAATGGATGACCCGCCCTCCATTTGAAACAAGTTCAAGTTTGGTGCTTTTAAACATAAAACTTCAGGATGATTAACTTGAATCGCAAGGTTTTAGGCACTCTAGTAAAGGTACATTATGGTTTTATAAGCAGATGTTGATGGACCGTTAAAGCCCATTTTAATGTCATGAGCCATAGGCAGTGAGATGAGTGGCCTGCAGCACTTGTCTACGTATCTATACATCTATGTGTCTATATGTGGAGAGCAGTCAACATTTCTGAAATCTCTGGCCAACAGCACTGTTGTTGCAGGAAATGCAAACATCAGGAGTTACTTGGCCTTACTAGCCTATATAATTAATTATTTTTAATGTTGATATATCATGACAGTGTTCCTGAAATGTTAATATCTGAAACTTGCCCAATTCTCAATGTGACAGAACAGGAAGAAAACAGAAGTAGTCTCGTCTTTCAGTTCACTGTTTCTTTTTATACAGATAAAACACCCAATCGCCTTATTGGTAAGGCACTGCCAGCTCACACAGCTGGACCCCTACTTGCATGTCTATTACGTCAAAAGGAAATAGCTGCCTGGGGGCTTTGCCAATATGGCTGCAGAGTGGACTGACTTTTCTTTAAGGGACTTTGGCATTAGTTGAGTCTCATACAGTTTGCTATTTGCAAGGCACACATGAGTGGTTGCTAATGAAGTGGTCATGCTGTTGTGGAGCTCTAGCAATGTATGCTTCTAAATATGCTTCTGTAATGCCTCCTATTCCTCCTTTTTTCAGGAGGTTAAAGTAAATCCATATGTGTCTGTGTGTGTGCATGTGCCTCTCAAACAACCACATACATGCACGAATCCTGTACCTAAATAGTGCAAAGTGTACTTCTCAGTGTCATAAGTAACTGTATAGTGAATAGAAAGATAGAATACAATAGAATACAACACTAACCCTGGGTCTGACATTCCTAATATGGGCATCATGGCAGAGTGGAAAGACTTTGTGTGATACTGACCAAAGGAACCCTCACCCTCTTCATTACAGTTGTTATACTCTCAACATATTTCTGTTCATCTCCTGTGTTTTCTTTTTCCTCTTTAGTTCAATCAGACTGCTGTTTCTCCATCTGACCTCATCTGCCTCGCTCGCCATGGGCCGTCGTTTGCTGGGCATGAGGGGGGCTGTATAAAAGAGGCTGATGTCATTTCTCTCTTGACCCGTAATTTAGAGGATGCTTGAGGTCTCGTCTCAGAGGAGAGGCTTGGTCGACCTCAAAGCTTTGCCACTTTGTGAAACATACGTGCTTAGATTTAAAACAATGTGCCACATGATCAGACCCGTTGGCAAGGTTTCTCCAACTTGTCAAACCGCCGGACCCCTGCAACATGGTGGAATGCAATGGCAGACGTTTCGTGATTTGTCCCTAAATGATCTCCTGTGCTTTCTGTAATTGCAGTCTCTTATCTTCAAAGCAGAACTTTGACTGCCCTTCAGTTTGGATGGGTTCCAAAAGTCCACTTATAGCTAACCTGAGTGCTGTCTCCAGATTCAGAATGGTTCAGTCTTTGAACCTGAAGAGCTACTGATCAGCATTTAGAAAACATTTGGACCCACTTCTAGGTGACTGATATTAAATGTGTCGAGAAATCTAAAATGATGGGAATTGTTGCTTTTAATTTACTTGAAAAAGGAGCTGTTAGGAGGGAGAAATTGCTTGATTAGAAAGGAACCACGATCTTGTTGGATTGAAACTCATTTAGAATTCATTTAAAAATGCCTTTTGAGTGTTCAGGTTCTCATTAGGTTATAATGATGAAATTATGAAACTTCTGCATTCAAGATTTACTGCAGCAGATCTTCGAACAGATATTGTTATTTTTATATTACATGCTGTGGTTTTTAGAGAAAACAAACTAATGATGTTATGATTCAACACATTACAAGTTGTAGCTCTGATAGATCCAAAATCTAGTGAGGTGCCTCTGTGTCTGCTGTCTACAACATGATCTTGTGGGATATCCACATGCTGCTTCTGTTTTTGCCCTGAGTAAAATGTGCTTGTTAATGTACCAGCCAGCTATATGTTATGTAATGTATTTCAACCGTATATTTACATTTGTCTTAAAGTTCCGTGTAGAGAACTTTAGTAAAATTTGCAAAAAGTGAAAGTTTTTAAGGGGATAAAATTCCTTCTGTTATCAATTATTTAATTTGTTGACGTTAAATGAGGTAAAAATCAAAATCAAGTTTGAATGGCTTTAGTTATGCCACAAGCCGTAGGTATTAGGTGTCTTGTGACCAAAGAGTTTGTGTGGACTAATGCAATGGTGTTTTTTTTTTTTTTTGGACTAAACGAAACCATTAATGAAAATTTACATTGTTTTATTGTTTATGTGGCTTTGTCTGTGGTTAGGTTTAGTGTGACAGGAGTCCATTGGAAGCATGTGAAAACATTAATAAGCTGATTCTGTTTCAGTTTTGAGGTCCCTGAATGCTCCAGCCAGGCAAAGTGTTGGTTTGTTGTCCTGTGTAATGTCATGATGGATTATGGGATTGCTTTAACTAACATAAATGACTGTTTGGAGTAAAACATTTACAAATACGTTGACATTTCAGAGAAAGGAGAGATTGAGATTAGAGACAAGAGAGTCGACAGAAAGGCAGAGTTAGTGAGGTACTAATAGCACTTTGTTGTGAAAGACAAACAGTTAGCACTCTGGTGCTAACTCTCAGACCTGAAACCATTAGACTTATAAGTGATATCATGCTGCAGTGTAATTAGATGGAGACATTGTGATTATTGTGATAAAGACTTGTGGTGGAGGAAAATTATTTTTGTACGTATTTTTGTCCTCTTTGCATCCCACAGGGCAAAACGGAGAAAAAGGTCAGAATGGAGATTTTTGGTGTCCGTTTTAATTGCCAGCATCTGTGGCACATTTTCCTTTATATTTATTTGTATTTTTTATGTGTATTTCAGTGGTTCTCAGGTGGTACAACATGGCTCTAAAACCTCCCACCCCCCCAGAAGTATATTTAATTTAGTGAATATACTTTATGAAATTTAATTAGTCAGATTTTCTGCATTGGTTATGTCTGTATGGTAATGTTTATGTGGGAGCAGCTGGTAAATAAGACCATTTTGTGACTTAAATGCACCTCAAGGACACGAAAAAACAAAAGACAAGAAACACGAAGAGCAGGAAACTGGTTTCAAAATAAAAGCCATTATGGAACGTTTAGGTAAACAATCAGGGACATTGACTTGGTGGTACTGTGAATAATTTTATCAGAGTTGGTCGTTGGCAAGAAAAGTTGGAGATTTGCTGGTTTATAATTTAATCTTTGAGTGCCGAGAGACTAATGCACATTTTCAGCAGCAGCGTGACTATTCAGAATTAAACCCTGGAATGAAGTTCTCGAGAAGATGTGAAAATCACCACTTAGACAACAGCAGAGCAGGGAAAGCAGTGCATATTGAAAGCAGATTAAAGCATTTCCTCTCAATTTCCCTGATTATCTTTCAGGTCTACCTCTCAAAGAGCCATTCTGCTCCCATCTCTGATCAGCCCTACTGGTTTACCGGTAATGTAGTGTTTTACTGCTATTCATATAATCCATCATTATGCAAGAAGCAGACCAATGATTGGAAATGATTGCGATTAAATGCCTTAAACCTGCACTCAGCACAGATTGATCAAGGCATGAATTATGCCTTTAGAATTCAAAGCAGAGAAGAAGGTCAAAAGCAGGGCTGGATGTTCAGTGGTGCGCTAGATTAACTCTTAGTTACTCATTTAAGGGAAAATAATGGCATTTTTCCTGCTTATTGTTTATACGCACATATGAATGCATCTATCTTCAGTGTAAGCATTTGTGTGGGCTTTCTAAATGGAGGTTTATCAATTCACACTTGATGAAATACAGTACAGAGCATATGGTCGGGTGGATATTTGTATGCTAATGTGGCTTGCCATATTTTCACCCAGTTTCTGAAGGTGAGATGACTGCCTTTAAGTGTTTAGAACATTCAGCTTTGGAACAGATTGTGAGAATTAAAAAAAAAAGTCATATAGCAAGCTGTGGTGCAAAACTCTGGTCATGCGATTAAGGCATCTACAGTAAAGTGCTGTGTTTGATTGTAAGTCCATGGTTAAAATTATAGATGGAAAAATAGATCTGCAATCTATTTAAGTTTGGGGTAAAGAAAAATATATAATGTAATATATAAATTCCCACTTATTCCCAAATGAAGAATTTATATTTAAAATTAAGAATTACAAATGAAGTGTCTCAGGAGCAATAAGGGGAAAGCACCTACAGTACAGCTGATATTTATGTCAAAAACAAATGTGGGCGTTGAATGCTTATGCAAACAGCATAATTTACTGTGTGTGTGTGTTTCTTAAATTGTGGACATTTTTGGCCCCATCTTCTTTTAGAAAATACATTCTTAAAATATTTCTACTAATTTATGTAAATTTATTTACTAACATTTTTGGCAGTGTGTATATGTATTATGAAATTTTTAGAAAAAAAGTACCTTTGTCTTGCTGACAGCATTTTTAACAAACATGCATAAGTAAATGTATCCTTAATTTTTGCATTTTTAATTACAGCTTGATGCAGAAATCTTCTCTTCACACATATTACAGTTCATTAATTTGGCAGTTAAATAACTTATCCAAAGTGACCTGCAATGAATTCAAGTTGTACTTTTATATTCCCGCAACTTTTGGGCTGCTAACACAATGCTCTACAAGTGGAGGTTTGTTCTTTTTCACATTTTCTTCTTTTTTTTTTTTCTTTGTCCAGCCTTCATGTTTCATGTCAGACTTGTTTTGAGCTCTTGTTAACAAAGTAAACGAAGGTTTGATAATGCCTTATTGGCAATTGTATGGTTGTCATGAAATGGTTTTATGGTGGATTTTAAAGCATTTGAAGAGCTTCAAGAAACGTAAAATTGCTTATTTTAATAAAAATATTTGGACATTAAAGTGTCCATATTTGAAGAAACACGTGTGTGTTTGTGTGCGTGGATGGGTTTGCTTCTGTCATTATTGGCCTGTCATTATTGGCCCTCTCTGACCCACCAGCGCTGGCATCCACCTTTTCTTCAAATCGCAAAGTAATGACTAATGAATGAGCAATGCCTCTCTTCACACCTCCATCTCTCTCTTCCTCACTGCCCGTCTGCCTGGCACATCCCGGCTCTGCAATAATCCCTCAACTGTCTCTGTACACTTCTATAAATAACCTGAGAAACAGAAAGAATGAGAGTTACAGTGAAATGATGCACAAAGCAACACAGACAGAAACGTGCACATTTTGAAAGACTGTAAGTGTGTGTGTGTGTGTGTGTGCTTGTCAGTGCAGCACTTCTTCATATTACCATTAGTAAGATTAAACACTTTTTACATAATTACTGCTTCAACATTGTCAGTTCTGTGACAATGACATGTTAGTTTAGTGCATCGCTAGCAGTGACGATCTGTTGTCACAGAATCAACTTGATCATAGAGTTGTCAGGCTTTCCGCTTCTATTCCCCTGTCTCATATCCAGCCCAGTCGATCCCTCGATGGTCACGGTGGGCTGCGGCTGCCTCTGCTGCTCTGGGAGAAGGTTGTAAACAATGATCTACAGTCAGCAGTCAACATCTACGTTGTGGTCTTAAAACATAAAGGGCAGGGGTCATAAATCAGCATTGTAACATCATCTATCTTATCATTTGGCTTTAGTCGATGCTGCTCATTCTTTATAACTGTGTATTTGTTATAGGACAACTGAACATGCTTTACTGTCATCTGTAGGGCTGGCTGAAATACAGAATGTTTTCTGATTTGCACCCCAAGACTCACAAACATTGTAATTTCAGACCTCACAGATCCTTGGAATGTTGATGAAAGTTTCTGGGAAGTTCAATTTATTATATTCTAAACAGTTTGATTTTGCATGACAAATTTAAAAATGACAAGTACAAGATTTCTCTACAAACACTTCAGTCAGTAACACCAGGTTTTACTAATCAGCATGAATTTTTAAAAGGACCATAGTACAATAGAGCACTGTTTCTAAACTGCAGGGGTCCCTAAAATCATTTAAAAAAATATCCCAGTGGCTTCTTATGCTTTTTAAGTATTAGTATATTCTGACAAATTATATTTAACCACAGTCATACTTGGTTATATTTGTTTGATACAAAGTCTTTCTACAAATAATATCAAGTAGCATTTTCTGTTCTGTTAAACAAAGCCCTAATTATTTTGCTTGGTGCCACTTAGTTGGACCCAAGGATTAAATTCTCAAATTAAGCACATACAAGCAATAGTATGTTGAATACCTTCACATGCACTAGTACACAAACAATCATGCAGTCAGATAGCAAGCCATTTGAGCATAGCATCTGTCATTATAACTGCATCGGCTCTTCTTCCCTTGTCAAATAACTGTAAATCTCAATGTGTGTTTATGGCATACATCACACTTCAATGACTACAGTACTCGCTTGAGTAATGCTGCTTCTCTTATCAGTTTCTCACTCTTTATTATTGACATGAGTCATATGGAACTAGATGGCTCCAGCAGAGGAATTCGGCCTCAGCCGGTGTGGCTGTTATATGGAGAAGCTTTGTGGGTTATCTTCTACAAAGCGCCGCCTGTGCTTTCCTAAAGTTAAGCTTGACGGACACTGGAGTTCTTCCCCTAAAAACCAGATACTTCCCTGGGGAGAAGAGCGGATTGAACAGGTGTTTCTGTCTATTGATGTTGTTCCCAAGAGATGAAAAAGACCCTGGCACTTCTGCTCACACCCTGTCAGTACAGATCTGTGTCCAGCGACTGCAGGAGAGCCAGTTGGGGCGCAGATGGTGCTGCTGGGTTTAGTGTCGGGACCCTAAAGAGGTGACAGACAATCTACCGTTTCAGCATCACCTGAGTCTTTGAAGAGAAATAAACATCAGAAATGGTAAATACTAGATTGCAAATGGTAGGTCAGCTTCTTGGCTTAGATCTAATGTAAACAAACCACTGTTTTGAATGGCTATTCTGTTTTAAATGGCTGTTTAGTATGTGCAAAAATGTGTCAAGTTGATATCCCTTGTGGCTGAGAAACATGTTAAGACGCTAGAAGCATTTTTATGGCACAGAAAAGATGTTAACTGACAAATATCACTGAAATGTGTCTTGAAATATAACTGTTGTGACAGCAGTAGACACCGTACAAAGCAATCAAAAATGTGGCCGTAGGCTGTGGTCAGATTTAGCCAGTCAGAGTGTTTTGAAGTACTTGCTGTCTTTTTGTGTGTTTACAGGGTAGCTTTTGTATACAATTATTTGTTGGACTGACATTGTAGCATGTCCTTTTTTACCTTTAAACTATATAAATACAAAACAAACATATGACTGCCATCTTGAGTGATAAAGCAGTTCAAGTGTCAGTGGAATATACTAAATAGTTTTAATAATCCAAGGAACATTGCGACTGTAAATCTGGATAAATAGGAGTCGTGCCTCCTCAGAGAATACTGTTGTGCTACACTGTCTGGATCTGCTACTACATATCAGTTATAATTGAGGCCAGTTCCCAATGTGATTAAAGCTCTTAAGGTGTCCCAACAAATGTATGCGATGCAATATATGACTCCTTTCCCCCCACACCTAGATACGCTCATAGAAATACTGTCTCCCATTATATTCTAAAGGTTAAGCTCACGGCTCTTAGTGCCTTTAATATAAAAACATGCACCACATTTTTGTTGGTTTTGTTTTTGTTAGATTTTGAGCAATGACAATAAACCTGCCTTTGAATAGTAGTACCCACACAGGGTAATTTATTGCGCAAACCTGACTGATGCCCTGGTCTGATGCTTTGGACTGATGCTCTGGTCTCATGGGTCTGAATGAAAACAACCAAGTCTGCATCACCACTGACAGCGGGCGAATATAGTGAGAGCCACGTCACTTAATACATATGCGCTATTGTGTTTTTAACACTTACTGTTTTAAGACAAAAAAGAAACTTTTGTTTACAAGTTTTTGACTGCTAAAACTAATATAATTTGCCTTAATGTGGATAAATAAAAAAACTTTTATACTTGTCTTTTAAAAAAAATAAAATAAAGTTAAAAATGTCAATAATTATTGATACCGATCAATATAAACTATTATATCGTGATAATTTTTTTTGGTCATATCGCCCAGCCCTAAGGTGACTTTTTAAAAAAAAAATACAATATACATTCAAGATTTACTTGCACAAAAAACTGTATACTGTAAACTGTGGTGGAAAAACAAACGAGTTTTTAAATGATACCAGAATGCAGCTTTCAAATGATTATTGGACCAATTAGTCATGTTTGCAGAAGAGCTGTGTTACACTTGGTTAAAACACCTTGGATTTAGCGTTATTACCCCTGGCACATAATATTGAATAAACAAAGTACATTTTAACACTAAACTTTAAGTGTGCCGTATGCTACCAGAAGCAGCAAAATAAGATTCCACTTGGAATTTGGAATGTCGTTGGTATTTTAAAAACACTGTTGGCTTATTCTAACTACTGTGGGTGGAAACGGATGTCACATGAGACAGTTTCCTTGGTGCTGAAGTCAATCATTTTCACTTCATTCTTTCTGCTTGTTTTACGGCCTGTTTGACCTTTTATCTACTGAAATCTCCATAATTGATTTTGTGTGTCTGTTTGTTTAGTACCATTGGATGCTGTTTTTCTCCCGTTCCCTCATGGTTTGGCCCTTAATGAGTGCAGTCTTTGTGTCACATTTGCGTGGGTTGTCTGTTGTCAGAGTCCCCTTGAGGTGAAATCAAACTAGGCAGAAACACACAGTGGCCTTCGAAAGTTAATGCTTGGCAATTTATTTGGCCATGAAAGAAGAGCATAAGGGTTATTAGTGAGATCTGGTGGTTCCTATCCCCCCATCTCCTCTCACTTTATCTGTTTTCTGTTTCTCTCTCTCTTACTCGTAGTCTCTCTCTCACTGCTATTTTTCTTTCTGTGAAGAGAAAGACTTTCGGTTTTAGTCTTTCTCTTCCCACATATTGGTCGTCTCATCTCGGTCCCCGTATGAGTTTTGTCTGTGCCTCTCCGGGAATCCATATTTAAAATCTGGTAAGGGGAATGAACCAGCTGCTGTGACAGTATTATAATTTCTCACTTTCCCTGTTGATTCAAAGACAGCGCTTCAAAGTGTCCCTGCAGTGGAGTACGGCTGTCCCCGGCAGGATGTGTATGGGCGGATATGTTAAGACATTACGCTCTCTATTCATCAGCACCTGATGAACCTGCCAGAAAAACACCCCCGTGACACACTTCACCTTACTGTTTCTCTGTAGCTTTTTCTCACTGGCTGCTGTTTCTCTTGCCACCCCTCTCCTCTTTCCTGTACAATGAATTGCAGAAATATGCACACAATTAGTGACACCAACACAAGGATACAGGAACTTTCACACACAAAGCCAAACCGACATGTCCTGCCAGGGCTGTTCATTAGAAGGCCCACACAGATGCATGTATTTATGGTGACAAATACAGATCACTTTTAATTCTGTGTAGCTTGTTCAAATTAGGCAACACATCATTTACACAACTAAATTGCAAGTATTTTTCATTATTTTGTCAGGTGCCATGTTAGAAAAATTGGTCTTTTGCTTATTTGGACAGCAATGGCTTTCCAAACAATTGTGAGTTTTTGGGCAATTACTGGCATGGTTTTCCAGCATGTAATTTTTTATTGTTGCATAATGGCTGCACAAAACTAAAATAAATAGCGATTCTAATTATGACCTGACACAATTTATCGTGTCAAGCACAACATTCTATTTACATGTTCATTTTTTCAATTTCCAATATTTGTACATGTTTGTGTGGTGCATTTATTATGCTTTGTAAGTTACCAGTCACAGATTTTTTTGTATTACCTATGAATGCAATTTACAGAGGTATTTAATATAGTCTGTACATGCTTAGGTAATGACATCTGGTTTAAAGCCAGATTATAGCAGTCTGGATCACAGGTGCTTGTTTAATGTTCTGTTACAGTGGTACACAGAAGTAAAGCTTGCAAAAAAGATGCTGTAGTACCTGTAATTTGGAATTATTTTGTGTCTGCTGCATGTGGTGATGTTCATTTGTAATGCGGACAGAGTAATGACCCATATACAGTATAGTGACAAAAACTGATGCAACAAAACTCAGCTGTTACTGTTATAATTAACAAGGCAGATTTATTGTGCAGTGCAGACAGCTTAGTTGATTAGGCTATAATGGAAGCATTCAGAAGTAGTTCATGAATAAAGTTCATAGCTTGTATTAGGTATGTAGTTGATAAATAATATGGCATGCAGTTGCAACACAATGTTTCCTTATGTAAATTGTATTAATGAAACACTGCAATTCTAATTAAAAAGCAATAATTATTATCTGAATGATGGAGATATTATTCCTATTGTGTGACTTGGACCTTAAAACTCCCAAAACATTTCCAGGCTAGTGCGTCCTGATAGTTAAATGTTACAGACCAGTCTGGTATGCAATTGGGAGAGTGGCAGAGCTTGATGTTTTGCCATTAGACAGCAGAGATGCTGTTATCTGTATCGCTGCAGGATGAAGGTACAAACTCTTAATTTGCTCTTTTTTTAAACATTGCGTGGAGTAGTCTTGAGTTTACACAGCATGACCCCTCAGCATACCCATTTGTCCCCTGTTTCAATCCACTGGGACCCTGCGGTCTTCCTCTCTACCTGGACTCATAAAGGATTTAATTGAATCCATCATTAGCTTAATTGCCTAAATGAAGTGCTTTATTAGTCTTCGGCCTTTGATGGGTTTCATTGCAGCCGACACATTGGCACGAGGGGTAAATGTAAGTGCTGTGTCTCATCAGGCCCAGAATAAAATCATTATTGATGTTTGGTTATGCAGAGGATGGAAATCTTATCTGTCCCACTGTTCTGCTGGTGGTGGGCCAATGTCACTGAAAGCCTTACTGGGAAAGCTGGTCCCCCCTCAAGCAGCTGGCTGCTATTCAAAATGTATTGATGCCATTTTGATGCCACTTTTGGGCTGAGCTGCTTTTTAGTAACATATGCTTAAGGTGGAATCTGCTGTAAGATTCAACTTTCATCTAGTCTAAATCTGTTTTCACATTGGAAAAATGTAATCAACTTTCACTAACGTTGGATAACTGACAAGACAAAAATTTAGCCCTCATTTCTACATTCTTGTGTATATTTATATTTGTTTAGCAAACCATTTTGACTTCATTATGTGTGCACTGATACTTTTAAAACAAAAAAAAATGAATCGGATTCTATTTCATTGGACTGTGAATTTGTAACAGGTGTGAAGTAATTACCTGCAGCACGGATGAGGATATTCTGAAATAATTGAACAGAAATACGGTCCAAGCCTTCTGTCTTTGAAATGCCAGTACTTTCAATGGCAAGCCTCAGAAGTCTCACAGGTGTTACTGTTGGAAAGAACAGGGCTATTTATTTATAAATAAATATTTTATCTCTTTTTGCACCCCATATCCTGGTATTCACTGAGTGAAACAACATTTGTTACACAGATGTGACCAATATGGAAATTCACCATTAATTAGGGTAGCAAGTGAGAATGCCAAATTTACTGACAACACTGCTCAATCAATTTGGAGGCCAACTAAATGTATCTGAGTCCTCAAAGGCAGTTTGGATTGGCAGGTATTCGCTGTAGGCCCAAGATAGATTATAACATTTTTAGGTCTGCCTCTTGATTTCCATTGGCTCGTGCTGGGTAGAATAAATATTAAGATTAAAATATTAAGAGCCACTGAATAATATTGTACAATACATCAAAATAAATTAATGTTAGTTTTGTGTCTTTTAAAGTTTAGCTATTTATGCATAGCTTTTGAAAATGTGAACTGTTACACTTTGGCCTTTTCATTTAATGTATGGCTGTAGAAAAACTACTCCCTCATCCAACTATTGTACACACTTTTTTGCATTGTCATGTTTTTGAATATAATACATGCCTATGCTTGATATATGACTGTAATCCTAATTTAATGGGTTGGAATGTGAAACCAAAAAAAGAGGAGATGGAAGGGAGTGGAATCAGGAAATAACCAAAACAAGAATCCAGTTTTGGTTTAAACTCAAGGCAGGGTAAACCTGTCCTAGTGTCTGACTGTTTGACTTTAGGTGTGTGATTGTCTGTTTAATAAATCAAATTTATATTTTAGCCATTCTGTTCATATCGAAGTCTCCTGCCTTCTGTATAATTATAGTACCAGTAGACATGTAGTGGGCACTCTCTGTGTGCTCTCCTGTGCTCTGAAGGGCAGTTGTGTGTGAAGCATCTTTCTAAAGGGTTAGCAGGGAGACTGTCATACCTCAGACGATGGATAACATGTTTTATTTAATGTTCTACATCTTTGTCAGAAATTCAGCATCCATCATGTCTCTGCCCTGGCACTTTAAATAAGTTATATCAAATTAACCCGATTCATTGGCTGATATTTTATATTCTCAAAATTGGTTTTGTCTTCATAACATATGTGACAGTTAATGTCAAGACTACAACGGCCTCACCAGTGATTTAATAAAACAAGTGATTCAAGTGATTCTTGGAAAAGGTTTCATTATTTAAACAATGCTATATCTGTATGGTAATCTTCATTGGTTGTCAAGTGTGTACTTTGATGTTTAAATTAAGTAATACGTGAAGAACATACTTTTCACACTCAGAAAATGACTGAGGTGTCAGTATCTGTGATTCAGAAAGCAGATAAATTGCTCTGGCTGCTCAGTGTTGCACTTATGGTATGATGTGTGACAGCCCAGGAAAGATTTTTGTTCAAGAGTAATTGCTCTCAGTCATCTCTCCTGTACTGTAGAAGCTCCATATTCAAATAAATCATGCTGTGTTGAACCAGCCCCTCCTCAGCTCCGAGGGAAAGAGGGAAATGAGGAGAGTAGACTTTTATAATGGACAACGCATGCATGTTTGTGTGCGTTTTATGCAAATTTGAATTTGTGTGGCCTTAACTGGGGTTCCTCTGTGGTTTCGCTGGGGTCACTGGGTGCTAAATATTACCTGTCATTTTTGCAAGATGTGAGTGATGAGCTTTTATCTTTAGACCGTGTTTAAGTGGCCAGTCTGCAGGGACTACTCGATTCCAAAGTGGTCCCACATCTGATGTAAAAGAGTGTTTAATAGTACCTATGGGTTTACACATACATGCACTCCATTGCACATGTACAGGCACATTATATCTACACATGAGGGGAAGGATTCAGGCTTTGATGGAACAGAACATGCATGGAACAGAAAACATCTACACAACCCCAGGCTCATTATCCCCAGCACACCTAAAACTCTAAAGCAAAAGAAAATCCATCACCAAAACATAACCTTGACAGGCAGACACGCACTCAGACACGTATCCAAGTCTTACAGAGCTACTGACATGACTGATACAACTCAAGTATGACCGTGATGTTGACCCACACGGCTCATCTGAGAGGAACGACAGCTAATAGAGAAAGGTTCTGCATGGAGCTCTCAGAAGGTCTGAGCAATGGTTACAGTACAATGCCAATTTACTGTAATTATTCCAAAATGTGCTTTCTTATGAAAGGATGCATATTTGTGTGTATTTGTTGACAGTTCGAGGTATTCTGGAACAAAGTCACAATGACTTCAGGAATGGATATACATTTGTGAAGAGGAGAAACTTGGGCTAGCTATTGCACATTTTAGTAAAGAAATATTCTTGGGTTCACCAAGCACAAAGTAGCAGGAAATTGGTCACACTATATGGAGTAAGTTGTCAATATTGCCTACCAGAAAACAGCCTGTTATAAGCTTTTTAAAGCATAGACTAATAGACAGGAAAGGACTTTTGCTTAAATGTATTCCAGTGTCATTATTTGGTTCAGTTTACCCAATAACGCTAGCAAAAGTTGATGATAATCTAGTTTTAGTTTAAAACACTTAAGTTTGATATTGGTCTTCTAATTTCAAAACTCTTATTCAAGAAAAGGCTTTTCTCAGTGACACCTCATTTGAGAGCTAGCCTCAATCTCCCCTGTGTGTCTGTTTCTGACCATGTGGGGAAAACGGCAATGTAAACCCTGATCAAAATGTCACAAATATGGTTACATAAACTAGTTTTACTTTTTACATCATCTCATTGTGATACCTATTTTGCTAAAGAACACCCGCTTTACAAACATCAGGTGCTTGAATTGTCTTTCATTTTGTTGATACAGCTGAGATGTAGTTTCCTATGAATAATGCATCAACATTTTTCTCTTGTGGACAGTCATAAAAAAATGCATGATGCATCATTCTGGATGCCTCAATCTTTTGTTTAAATCTCATTGCATAGGTTAAATCTACTCTATCTCGCAGCCCAGAAGGACAGCAGTGTGATCAGTCGAGTGAGAGCCAGTTTGGTGTCCGCTGTCATTTCTGTTCATAGAGGAGACCCCCACTTCCCCATTCCCACAGCGAGCGGTATGATTTCGATCAACTCATATTCAATTACCATGAGGATCTTTGATTTGCAACGTAATGTGCAAGAAAATTGCTTTTCCTTGGTTTCAAGAAAGAGACACCCGGGTGTCTGAGACGATTGCATGCAGATAATCGTGGCAAGCCATGCATATGCCCCCGCAGGTAGCAACAGATAAAGTCAGGCTTTGCAGGAACATGCACACGTGATGCATTTAGTTTTAACTGGAGTGTGAATCTGCCACATGAAAAATCGCTATACAGAAAATGCGCCACACAGAACTAGTCTTTGTCATCTAATCTGCAAGTCACAGGGCAGGATAATAAGTTTGTCTCTGTCACCTCCCGGGTGTTCATTATTGTTTACATTTGTTTAACATGCCATTTGTGGGCAGGAAGTTGTGCTCTTATGTAATTTAGCTCATTAGTGGGTTATGAGTTGGAGTGGGGAGATGCTACAGACAGAGAGACTCTGCATTAAAGGCTGAGCAGAACTGAGAGGAAAAACAGCATTGCTTAAAGCAACAGAGCAGAAACTAAATCCAGAGCTTTCAGTTAGCGAGATGCTCTGCCTGTTTTCCACACCACCCTGTGAACTAAACATTGTCATCCCTCTGTTTCTCTGCCCTAGTGTTGAAGGGCTGCCAAGATGTTTTGGGGCTTTTTTTTCAAATCTGAAATCTACATTTTATGTTGAGCTACCGAGTTTAATCATTTATTAAGCATTAAAACTATTACTTGCTAACTGTTAAATGCTCTCTCATTTGGCTTAGTCAATAGGGGAAGCACAAATATATGGGGCAAAATTGAGAAACTAAGTGTCCATATTTTTGGTTCTTAAATATGTACCTATTAAATATTTGGTTATTATATGTACCTAGCTCTACATGAAGTAAATTGCAGTATGCACAGAGATACTTACGGTAGCATGTTTTAGGTTTGGCAGACTGATACATATTATGCAATGATATTATTTGAATTTGAATGATAATTTGATTTGATTTATTGGTTCTAGTTGTATTTGATTATTTTAACTTCTTTGCTGTGGCTGTTTCTTATACTTTAATATACTTTCATTATTGCACAAATTCTGCGTTCTCTGTGTAAGTTCAGCACTTTATGGAGAAGCAAGAGTTCTATCTTTTTGATGTGTTTGGGAACTATATCAGTGTTTCTTTTGATTTAACCTGAATGCATTAGACTTTGATTGGCCAAGGCCGTGAGGGGTGTGTCTAACCTTGCACTTCACTGTCCAAGCTGACTGAAAGTGAAAAGTGTGTCCTAGTTACATTTTTTCCTTTTGAAAATGTGTAAAAGAGATTGTTAGAAAGGAAGCTCTGTTCTGTGGTGTGACCGGTGAGGGAATATCATGTCTTTGCATTACCGTGACCTCTGTCACCTGTGACAAGTGCCAGGTGAACATGAGCTCTTGTTGGCTGTGTATTGGGACATTGGACTATTTCCAAGAGTGGTTTACTGGAAACTACATATACATCCTCACACACAGACCTCTCTAAACATACGTACATTTTCTTCTCTGTGGGCTGTGATTGAGTGGGATTAATGACAGATAATACACAAGTACAATGAACGCTTGTTCATTCCTACTGGTTGTGACCTCATACCTCACTGGCAGTGTGTGGGAGCCCATGATGCCTCTGGGCTGTGATGCTGTCCATCTTCTCCCATTGAATTCATTTGCAGACAGTGTTACTCTGTCAGTAGACTTCTACCTTGCTTAAAGATACATGAACAATCCTCAATTCATTATCTATGTATAAGCATATTTACGTATATAAAGGTGCATGAATGGCCTTTCATCCATAACATATGAACCCGATCCATTTATGTTGTACATCTATTATGTACGAGTATAATTATGTACATAAAGGGTTAATGGACAGCCTTTTATCCATTACATATTAATGTATTTACAACAAGTAAATTGGTGCATAATCACTATATCTTCTATTTCTTATTAATGCACTAGGTTATGAAAAAGTGCAGACACAGTTTTACTTTCAGAATGCATTTATGATTTAAAGGTGCGTGAACCGTTCCCACAGTCCATCATGTGTGTGCTGCACAGATATTTGCATATATTTGCAATGATGATTTCAATTATGCAGTGCATTTTTACTTTGAGTTTTTTAAATAATAATAATAATAATAATAAATTTAATCGAATAAATCTAACCAATGTACTATATGTACCTGGAGGGATAATTGCAAGTTATTGCAATCTTATCTCCTTATATTTACATGTCTGAAACCATCTGCATGTCACTTAGTTTGTGTCTCGATGCATACGTTTTAACGCATTGATATATGTAGCTTCCTGAGCTAACTTGTAGCCTTTTCTATTTATAGACACATTGTTCTAATCAAAGTTGGCTTCTTTCTTGTGAAGATGGCAAAAACCTTGGAGCTCAGGAGTTTTGGCACAGCTGCACACACAGGAAAAGAATCAATAAAGTCCCCTGGTTTAGCTCACTAACACTTTGCTGGTGATAGTATAATTGAGATATGTAACAGGTATGGCAATCTTAGTCATGTGGGCATGTGGTTTTCTTGAGATAAGAGTTTAATACTCTGGGTATGAAATGTCTTCTTACATGCTTCTTGCATACATGTTACGGTAAATAATCCACACAATGTTTGACCTCAGAGTTGACTAACCCCCAGAGCCTTCCAATAAAAATAAATTGTCATTGACTTTATACTGTCATTGTATTTGTCATTGACTTTATAGGTAACTTAACTTGCTTAATCTATAACTTCTGCTTTAATGGCATTGATTATCCCATTTAGGCTATGACCTTATTAAATCATCTGTGAACATAATAACATTCATGTATTAAAATGGATTTTATCATGTTTAGGAAAGATTTTATTTTAATGAGGTTTTGATTTGTTTTTTTTTTGTTGTCTATCCCTTTATTTTATCTCCAGAGTCAGGCACGGTCAGAATTCTCTGCTACTTCTAACAGACCACCATTCCTCATGTGGGCACTTACAGTGTACTTAAAGGCTTGGCTTCGCCTCATTTACCTGGCAAGTTACAAAACCCTGAACAGTGTATGAAGCGTTAATGGCTGCAGAAATATGCTAGAGCAACATTGGATCAGTGCCCTCACAGTTCGAGCCGTTTCAGCTGCTGTTCCGTCTGATTTCCTTATCAAATTTGCCCAGTTAATCAATTCCCACAACAAAAATACTCTTCAGGCGGGAAATGAGTAATGGTGTGGAACGATCCTTTCAGCATGATGTAACTATTAACCTGTCAGTGTTCCCTTGGGACAGCCATGACCTTGAGAGCTCCGCAAAGAGAGTTGGTGAAGGTGGATGAAAGCATAGACTGAGTGACCAAGGGAGCGTGCAACAGTTACTTATGAGCATTGTAGACAGAAGCCTATTGCTCAGACATTTGGGCTTAATTAGTACCACATAAAAACAGAAAGAAAACAAGCTGAAAATTGGAGTCTTGTTTTAGGTGCCAGACAATATAACATGGTTCCTGTTTATGTGTGGGATTAATAGTCAATTTGGGATGGAACAGAATAAAGTTGTTACATGGGCCCAAATATTTTGTGATTTGATCTTTTAAAGCAAATCTGGGGGTAATGTGGTCTAAAATGTAAAACAAGCACATACACCCAGCTAAGTTTAAACACTTGTTTTAACCCAAATTGATTTACAAGTGAATAGTCGTTCCAACAGATTAGTGTTAAGATTATTTCTACATTTTGGGCTCTGTTTACACCTTTAATATATTTATATATAATATATATCTGTTTAGCCCCTGTGTATATATTTAGCAGCTCTCTAGTTGTTTAACCTCACCACCAGGTGGAATATCTGCCAACATGTTTTTCTCTGTGATCTAGTGTCTACCACATCCCCTCTCGCATAATCTGTTAAGCATAGCAGCATAAGCATAGCAGACAAGCTCATAGTGTGATGCTGTAGCAGTGGTTAGTGTAATCGCTCTACTTGACCGAGCATATATAAACCCTCGGTACTGGTTTGTAGCCAGCTCTAGATCTTTGTTGGAGCAGTGTTCGGTAGAACATTGCCCTCAGTGAATGAGGATTTTTGCTGCTGTTCTGTCCGGTTTTCTTAAACAGACCCAGGGCAGGAGTGGACTGAAAGCGTAGAATGATGCCACAAGGGCTGATGTAACTCTGAATCTCATAATGTTCCCCTAGAGCAGCGCTGACCTTGAGAGTCCTTCTGATTCTGTGAGCTACAGACAGCAGGAAAGAGGGAAAATAAAGCAGGCAGACAGAGCGAAAGAGAGAGAGGTGTGCTAGTCTAATAACAATTAGCATATGCTATGCTAATTAGGCTGAAATGTAAAATCTGCAGCTGATGGCGAATCTGTTTTCACACACAGAATTACTGGCCGTTTTGTGTCTTAGTCATGTTAGTCATTCTGTAGTAAGTTTTTGTTCATAGGAGCTTGTATAAATGCAGTTTATACCCACCACTGTTGTACCATATGAACCCAAGTTTAGCTTGTTTGATATTGATACTGTATAATATTGCATAAATATGAATTATTTATTGATATAATCCCTGTGGTGACTGTTGCTTTATTTGTTTTTCCTCACAAACATGGATCAAACAAAGAGACCTTGAGATATAAAGAGAATAGAGAGGAACACACTGATGGTCTTACATTAGATTTACATCTAATGTACATCAGGGTATACATTTTTATCGGTACTTCCACAACCAACGCAATGCTCTACCAGTTGAGCTACAGAAATACCCGTCTTATTTGTAATCTACGCAACCACACACTCGCACCGTACATGTTTACTGTTAAGTGTTTAGTACTTTTACAAGAAGGGTTTTGTAATCCTGCTATAGGTTTTTTTTTCCATGTGAGAGGATTGACATGACGTTAGGCACTGCTAAGACTTAGTCAAACATACTCCAGTCACTGTAACTGCTTTGTCCAGTTTCTGTCATACTGTTTTTCCTTGCTGTTTTTCTATTCTCTGTAATTGACAATTCATAACTTATTTCGACTGTATTACCTCCATGGTAACAGGAAAGCTTGTTTTTATTATCTGTTTAATTCACCTTGTTGAGACTGCTGTGAGCAGGGTCATTGTACCACATCAGATGTAATCACTGTGCCAAACAGATACAACTTCCTGTCAACAGGGAACTGCCTTACCCTACATGTTTACTGATAAAATGAGCAGACCCTCTAGAGTGATTGAGAGGGACCTTTAGTTGATAAACAGTGTCTATCCTGCCAAACAACAAATCGACATACACTCACACAACAGCAGATCTCCACAGTTCTTGCCCACTGTTTCAGTAGCACAGCAACAAGTTTGAGATGTAAGGGAGTCTGGGGTTACTTGACACAAGGTTCATTTGTGTTGTAATATCTAAGTGTTTGTTCTCTTGACACATTGATCCTACTAAGAGATGTGTCAAGAGTTTTAGATGTCATGGTAATTTTTATTAAAATGTAACCCCCAACTCCCCCAGCTAAAATGTTAATATTTTTTGGAGATATTAGTTTAAAATACATGAAAGGTAAGTAGGCAAACTTTTGATAAAAAATTAAATGGAGGTAAATTATGCAGCCTAGATAATAGAATTTATGAAAAACTGTGTGTGGTGTTGGCTGGTATGTGGTGTGTAATGTAAGAATATAATCAAATCATAGCTAAACTGAACAATTATCTCTAGACAGACACACACACACCATATTAATATAACATGCATAACATGTATAAATGTATAACATGTTGTGGGGCAGTTGTGGTCTACTGGTTAAGGAGTTGGGCTTGTAATCAGTAGGTTGCTGGTTCGATTCCAGCGCTGGCAGGTGGCAACTGAAGTGCCCTTGAGCAAGGCACCTAACCCCCGATTGCTCCCTGGGTGCTGCAGGGATAGCTGCCCACTGCTCCGGGTGTGTGTTCACGACTTGCAGTGTGTGTTCACTCCTCACGATGGATGGGTTAAATGCAGAGGTCACATTTCGGTTATGGGCAACCGTAACTGACAAACACGTCACTTTCACTTCACTTTCACTTAAAGCCTTGAGGACATATAATATATAAGTTATATTATATTGCAAATATTTACACTAGAAATGCCATTTGTTATTGTTTTCATTCTAGTAGTAAATTTTTGGATCATGTGGGTAATGTTGTAGTTTACTGAACATTCCTGCAATCAACCATACTTGATCTTAATTTAAAAATTAATGATTTATTATTTGTTTATCTCTCTGGGGTTTAAATATGCATATTAGTTTCTGTAAATGTGTATATATGAGTGTTTGTTTTTTTCTGCTAGGTGAACCTATGGTGCTAACAAAAACAGGTTGCCATAATCCTTCTCTTTAATTGAGTATAAGTCCTTGACATGCTTATTTTATTTTATGCATAATTATTTGACTATAATGGCCAAAGATTTTGTGATTAATAATGCATCACTGGTTAGCATGTTACAGGCATCTGTATGTGTTTGCAATTAGCTACAGTACAGTGTTGCACTGACTTTCACAGGAGCATAGTTTTTTCCACCTTCGAGCATGTTAACACCAGTGCTTCTTGTGTTTATTTTCAGCCCTGTCGTCTTTCACAGGATGCTCCCTGACAACTGTGTGTGTGCTTTTTAACACTTTTCCAAGCATACACAGTGCTGAGAAGAGCGTGAGAGGGAGTTCATTTAAAAACTCTGTAACCAAAGCAATGCAGGCCTTAAATTACTTGCCTGTGATATTTATAGTACATGTCTATAATGCTAGTGTTTTAAACCAATAATCAGAACAACATGTCCAGAAGTACTGAACATTTTATTACTTGCATAGTACTGCTAAATTCATCTCACAGTGTGTGAAATAAGTCAATAACTGAGTTGAATGAGAATTGTCGGTTTCTTTTAAATTGTTTACATTTATTGGCATGTTCCAAGGATTTCAATCAGAGCTCATTAATGGATCTGAAAAGGTTCTGCGGGCTGATACAAAAACATAGAATTGCACTACAAACAGTTGAGAGAAAATGAATGCAACTCGCATTAGAACAGGTGCATGCAAGCCTGTGTTCTTTTGTGTTGGTTCAGTCCAGGTGTTCATAAGTATGACTGCTTGGAGGAAAATAAAACTTTCTTAGTGTTTCTTATTGTTGTTGTTTTGGTTTTGATGGCTCTGCAGTGTTTCTTGGAAGGCAGCAGCTGAAAACGTGGCGAGCAGGGTGTGAGGCATCGCTTCAACGGTTCTGTCAGCTTGCTCCCTGGATTTGCCAAAAGTGTTCTAGGCTGAGAACACAATGCTGTAAAGTCAGCCCAGTTCATAATTAGCCCCAGACAGTTATTGATAAGGTGAGGTAATTTATTGAAGGTAAAGATCGAGAGGTAAAGGGCTGTAAAAATACAGTGTGTCTGTTCTGTGCTGCAAGCATGACCAAAAGAAATTGCAAAAGTAGTGACAACACCCTATTTTTTCACCCTACACATTTTTCATTGGTTAAATGGACAGATAGTTCAGCCCTAAACTCACACCATTGGTTGTGCCAGTGTCATTGTGATCACCATGCATAGACAAATAGAGCAATGTTTTCACAGTGAGACACTTTTCAATGAAAAAATTGTCCAACAAATCGGCTTTATGCTTAACTATGCATGCTAAGCTGGGAGATGAGATTGTATTTTACTTTTGACCACAGCACAGCTTTTACTTACACCTGCGAGGATTTATGAGCGAGCAAAAGGCACTTTATCTTCAACTTCAAATGGACAAAATTTCAGACTCTTCACAAAAAAAAACAGTTTTTTGAAGTTTTTTTTTATTCAGGAACAAAAGACAAAGTATTAAAAAGATGAACTTGTACAAAATAGTAAGTGTGTGTAGGAGTTGCTTGCGTATCCTGAAAGATGATGCGTCTCTGCTGCATCATAGAGGTTGATTACAGCTGTCACACAGACGTGTGGGAGACATTCTTCTAAAGGTGATATGTGATGCAAAAAGTGAAAGTTGAAGGTCATGCAAACCCTGCAATGTGCTTACTTCTCCAAATCTGTGTTTAGTCATCAAGAGAACTTTAACAGTGTAGAAAATCAAATCATATCTTTGAAATAGTGGAAAATGCAAAGTATGCGCTTTTACTGACACATGCCCATAACCTCAGTTGTGGGTTTGCTTTGTATTGTGGGTACTTAGATGCTTCTGCGTACCTTAATAAAGGTGTTTATTATAATGCAGAAGAAAAACAGATTTGAGAAGGCATTGAGATCAGGAACATATCAACAGTCATATTCGGTGTTTGTTTTTAAGGACTTTTAGGACTTTTTTTGAAGTTTTTTTTGTTACTTATGATCTCATCTCAATCTAAATCTTACCCGGGCTGTTTCTGGGCATTTCAAGTTGTTAATTGTTTTTCTGTGTATTTGCAGCCCTCATGTTCTTTGTAAGCCAATTCTTTTCAAAAGCAAGTGGTACTCAGGCAGCCGGGCATTATTACAGTCATATGGATGTGTACATGATTTGGTTTTATTTACTGTTGGTCTCTTGTGGCTACCTGACTTGACTACCCAGCAAAAACCACAGCAGCTCGTAAAATCAAACAATAGGATCAATACCACCAGAAATAAGGACACTAAACCGATTCCCACCACACATTATCCAGATGTCCTACTGACCTTTAAAGCACATGGTTTCTGGTTATATGTGGTCTTTTCTGGGCTTTCTGCTCAATAAGAAACAAACATCAAAAGATTTCAAAAACATAAGCCCTTTGTAGTGAGGAAGAGGTCTCGGAATTCATATATATAAGCAGATCCTTAATATAGTAAAAGTGAGTGTTTATCCAGGGATTAAGCAGAGAACTTCATGGTGCTGGAAATGGAAATTTAGCAGCTGAAATACACTGCATAATAAATGGCTTAGGAGGGAAAGTTGTTAAATGCATTGCACTTTCAAACTTCTGTGCGTCTCAAAGGGTTCGCTTGGAAAATGAAGTCAGGTTACTTCTGAAATCAGTACTTATACAAACAAGAGCTAGTCCATTGTCTCCCAAATGTATTGCTGTAGAAGTGCCCATTGGTGCTCTGATGATGGTCTTACAAAAGCGCAACTGTTTTTAATGTGCAATTGAGACCCATCCTATCACACACTGTTTTCACTGAATTATCCTTAATGCGATTGGGCTTCAGTGGAAAGAAGTTTAACAGTTACAACATTTAAACACACTGTGTAACAGAATAAAGATTCGGAGACATAATTTAAAGAAAAATGGTTACTATAATA